>CM055825.1:9898665-9935375 GCA_029582265.1 Zoroaster sp. YZ-2022 | reverse complement strand
ACAAAAAACAAAGACGAATAAGATATAGATATTAAAACAATATTTATTACAAATTACACATCACATCAATTTACATAAATACAACAAATAATTAAAGTAGTTAACATAATGTATGGTTCGCCAAACATAACCAAATAAAGATGGCACCCAGTCAATCTCGGAGACGGACCCACACGGCATGATGCTGTCTAACATGTAGATGGCCACGAGACGGCGAACCGCAAGACCAGTGCTGCAATGTCTCACATCGGGTAGAGACATGGTGTAGAGAAATCAGTAGAAATGTCGGGTGTGGCCGACTACAAGGTCTCTCTCTCCAGAACTAACTGACTGAGCACCCAGACAATAAAAGGTTGACCTTTATATACAAAAACCTGGCACACGTAGTGGTTGCACAACAAGACACCTGGTGGGTGCATGTGCACCTGGCCGCTACATAAAGAAAAGAAAATAAAGATTCTGCAGTCATAATAATTATACTGATTGAATTATATTATTAATAAATAACAACAATAATAAATAATAATAATAACAACAATAACAATAAATAAATAAATAACAACAATAATAATAAATAATAATAACAACAATAACAATAAACAACAACAATAACAAATAAATAATAATAATAATAACAATAAATAATAACAATAATAATAATAATAACAACAATAACAACAATAACAATAATAATAATAACAATAACAATAAATAACAACAACAATAACAATAATAATAATAACAATAACAATAACAACAATAAATAACAATAACAACAATAATAATAAATAACAACAACAATAATAAATAACAATAACAATAATAATAATAATAATAAATAATAATAATAACAATAACAACAATAAATAATAATAATAAATAAATAACAACAATAAATAATAATAATAACAACAATAATAATAACAACAATAATAAATAATAAATAACAACAATAATAATAACAATAAATAATAACAGCAATAAATAAATAAATAAATAACAATAATAATAAATAAATAAATAATAATAACAACAATAAATAACAATAAATAAATAATAAATAATAATAAACAATAATAATAATAATACAATAATAATAAATAATAATAAATAATAAATAAATAATAAATAACAATAATAATAATAATAAATAATAAATAAATAACAATAATAACAATAATACAATAACAACAATAACAATAAATAAATAAATAACAATAACAATAAATAACAATAATAACAATAACAATAATAATAAATAATAATAATAATAAATAATAACAACAACAATAAATAACAACAACAATAATAACAACAATAACAACAATAACAACAATAAATAAATAACAACAACAACAACAACAACAACAACAACAACAACAACAACAACAACAATGTTGTTAATGTGGACTTATATAGCGCACGTATCCACCAACTGAGTGGTGCTCAAGGCGCATATTATTACCCCTGCTCATGAGGCTCATAAATCATTCCTGAAACCATCTCAGCTCCCTGGGGAGTATACAGCTCAATTGCTGCCATTACAGCGCATATTGGGCTAATCAACCAACTCTGCCCTCACAGGTACCCATTTAACCCCTGGGTGGAGAGAAGCAATTATGGTTAAGTGTCTTGCTCAAGGACACAAGTGTCACGGCCGGGATTCGAACCCACATTCTGCTGCTAACACCAGAACTTGAGTCCGGTATTAAGCTAGACCGCTCGGCAACGACACTCCACCTAGTGAAGTAGGAAGCTAGCATTTGTTTTTAATGTTACCTTATAATTTATAATTCCCATCATAAAATAAGCAGTACATGTAGATAGGTATTTCTTCTAAACATGTTGGCCAAGGCAAAGTGATTTATTCTTCTTCATACACAATACAACATATTACATTTACTCTCAAGTGTTTTAAACATCGGCCAACCCTTGAACTGAACTGGCAAGACTCTTACATATTACGCGGCATGCCTTTGATGTTATCAGCATTCGGCTTCCTCAAAGGTATTACCCGCAAGTACTATTCACGAATACTACAATGCGTACCACTACCAGCAGTGCCTAGACAAAATGGTGTAATTGGCAGTGTTACTCGCGAATAGTAGTCGCGAATAGTTAGCAAACAGTTCACAACCGGGAAGTTATGCAGTGCAAAGGCAATACATTATTACTCACAATTAATCATGAATGGTCATTATTCGCGAATAGTTGCAGGTATTCGTGCCAGCCCGATTAATTGAATAGTTCAAAATCCGTGAATATGAGTACGATTGGCAACAACTATTCGCCCAGGCCTAGTTGAGTGGTGCCACAAAATTGTGCGACTTTGTCTCTTCTCAGACAATGGTGTGGTTAATAATGACTAGGGGTGTAATGATATCACTTTTTCTCGATACGATACGTGTTGCGATACTTGGTCACTATATGATACATACAACGATGCTGAAAAAGAAGTGTCAATAATGTTGTGAATTACCCAAAATTGTACATATACACAGTTTCCTCTTGTTATTTTATTCCCCCTTCCCCTGAAAAAAATGTTATGGCCTGCTATAAATTAGGCTCGGAAGAAATTATAATCATGAACAAATGTTTGTCCATATTTTTTTTTTTTTAATGTGTTATGTTATTGTGTTTTATGTTCAAGGATTGTATTATAAACAAAATTTTGGCAAAAATAATTGTACCAACAGAAGTTCAATCATGTGTAAAATGCCAATTTCAAAATTCATCAAATTTCATCAAATTTCATCAACATAATAATACACACAAAAAACTGACTATGCACACCAAATCTGGTTCTACAATAAAAACTTATTATATTATATTTAGCCCACCAAAGTCAGTGAAGTTCCATGACAAAATGTCAGCAACGAAGTCTATTCTATGGGAAACCCATGAAGCCCGTTATCATTCCTGTATTTATTTCATCAAAAATAGTATAGCACCCTCAATTGACTATGACAATGAAAAATCAAGTAGCACTCAACAAATTAACTCAATAGAGGGCGCTATAATATTGTTTATTGAAATAAAATATCGGCAATACAGAGAGTCGTTCTGACAAGCAGTGATGTTCAAAACACAACCGATTCTATCATCAGCATTTTTCAAGATGCCGCTCAGGAAATTTTTTGTCAGGGAAAACTTCACTGACTTTTGTGGTCTAAATGTCATGCATGAAGTGCTTATACATGTACTTTTAAACAAAATTTGGTTTGGATAATATTTAGTAATTTTTTATATTTTTATAAAATTTTGTGTGAATCCAAAAGTCATCAGTATCGTGATATGCGGTTTTGTATCATGATGCGTATAGCAATATTTTTGTATCGCGATAATCGATGCATCGGTGAATCGTTACACTAATAATGACTATGAAAACCAGGCTTCATTTCATACAATACACAGCATGCCCCTGTTCCAACAGCTTTTTCTAGAGCATAGTCCTTACAAATGAGTGAAACCTAGAAGTTATTTCAAAATCATGAGAATTTATCACAGATAAAGATGTACATACTATGTACATGTACATATGTATAGATAGCCCTTGTTTGTCATATTACCAGCAATTTGTAAAAATGTTTGTTTTCATCGGAACATTGATCATACATGTATCCATTTTAGAAAGGAAAACCAATACTTGAAGTTAGATATTGCAAAAAATAGTTGTCAAAATCTCGAGACCTACAAAAATTAATTTTGGGATACATTTAATGTCAAACCATGCTTCTTGTCATGGTTATTTTGACACAACTCATTTTGTAGTGTTTGCCTTTCCTACAATAAAATACATGTCGCTGTGTGAAATAGAAATTGAGTCTTTCCACTAATGCATGCAAAAGATAACCATTGGAGTGAGACATGGAAGGGTAATGTATAGAATCAAGCATTGTCCCAATTCTAGGACATTACTGTACATTGTACATTGTACATTGTAAGCCATTTATGATTTATTTTGGGAGTATTTAAGAAAAATACAGGGTCATTTTCAAGACATACCTGTAACGCTTGTCAAATGGACAAATTTAGATTGATGGGAAAGAGAATTAATTAATTGACGAAAGGTTGTTCCATTTACCTCAACTTCTTAAGGACGTGTTACCAACCAAAATTAACATACATGTACATAAAATCTCATAAAAGGAAAATAGAATGTGAATCATGTACATGTATGTAACATGGACAGACAATTTGGGACAAATTTATGTCAATGTGACAGACATTACATCTTCAAAATTATTTGCCTGTAATTTCTGTACATGTACACGCCTAGAAGGTTGACTTGATTTTGGCTGGTAACATTCCCTAATAGGATTGTAATTTTAAGGGACAACCATTAGGTAAACCAGTTCATTTTTATTAATATTATTACTTCTTGTCAATTTATAACAAAATGTCAGTCGGCGTCACAAATGTTACGTCTTGAAGATCATATTCCTGAAATTTCTCAAATACTCACTTTTAGCACAATCTTCTAGGACCTTAGTATGTATACATAACAAAAGTAAGACAAAATGTTTTATTTTATCAATTTATTGTATATGTATAAAATGTCAAAAAACACCTTGTAGGCAATACATCTTTAAGCTCATAAATTTACAAATTCTGTTTTTTTTCTTCTACAGAACAAATATGTGCAAGAACATGTGATTTTAAGTGCCCTGACATCAGACATGTGGACTTCAGAGCATTATGTTTATATTGAGGAATTCTTTAAAATGGAGAATCCATTTTGCTTGTTGGTCATCTTTGTGGACACTCAGATGGGGCTTGTCTTGGACAATAAGATCCCAGCGCATACTGTAGAAGAGATATGTTACTTCATACGTAAAGAAGGGGTGGCATTAGACTCATCTAACATTGATAAGGAGGTGCAATATGGATCGGTTAAGAGTGGCCACATTGAGAGCCTTCTGCTTGCAGAGTATCTATGCACCACTGTTCTTTGAGAATACATCTTGGCCTGATAGTATCCTTTTTCATTTTTATTTTGTAAATCAGTGGTAAGACATGAAGGCAAGAAGGGTTGTCCAAAGATACATGGTCAATTTTGAACAGAACAGTGTTTTTTTCCCTTTTCTTTCATGTGAGCCAGTGTTTTTTCTTTTGGTGAGATGCCAACATGATTTTACTAATACATCCATATAGTAATTCTAGTGTAAGTGAGCACAGTATTTGATGAAGATTGGAGATTTTTAAATCCCCAATGTTTTTAAATGTTAAGATGTTATTAGTTCAGCGGGTTCCGCGATATATATAGATTGGTGAAATTCTTGCGTCGGGAGATAAACAATTGATTTAATTTTGCCCTACACCGACGTGTGTATAGCACTGTATACTCGGTGCTTTCAGTGTCTCGTGAAAAACACAGGCGCACTGGGCGGGATTCGAACCCACGACCTCCTGCTTACTAGTGCAGACGTCTTAACCTCTCGACCACCGAAATTAAATCAATTGTTTATCTCCCGACGCAAGAATTTCACCAACCTATATATATCGCGGAACCCGCTGCTATATAGGAGTTCTAGCGGCCAATCGCCAGCGGGCAAGCTCGGTGGTCAAGAGGTTAAGACGTCTGCACTAGTAAGCAGGATGTCTTGGGTTCGAATCCAGACCGAGTAGCCTGAGTAGTTTTTTCACAGACACTCGGAAAGCACCGAGTATACAGTGCTATACACACGTCCGTGTAGGGCAAAATTAAATCAATTTTTTATCTCCCGACGCAAGAATTTCACCAATTTATATATAGCGCGTAACCCCCTGCTATATAGTATTCTAGCCGGCCAATCGTCAGCGGGCAAGCTCGGTGGTCGAGAGGTTAAGACGCCTGCACTAGTAAGCAGGAGGTCGTGGGTTCGAATCCCGCCCAGTCGCCTGTGTAGTTTTTTCACAGACACTCGGAAAGCACTGAGTATACAGTGCTACATGTATACACACATCGGTGTAGGGCAAAATTAAATCAATTGTTTATCTCCCGACGCAAGAATTTCACCAACCTATATATATCGCAGAACCGCTGTTATATAGGATTCTAGCCGCCAATCGTCAGCAGGCAAGCTCGGTCGCCGAGAGGTTAAGACGCCTGCACTAGTAAGCAGGAGGTCGTGGGTTCGAATCCGCCGAGTCGCCTGTGTAGTTTTTCACAGACACTCGGAAAGCACCGGTATACAGTTGTGCGGTATACAGTATACAGTATAAAATTGATTTAATTTTGCCCTACACCGACGGTGTATAGACACACGCCGGTGTAGGGCAAAATTAAATCACTGTTTTATCTCCGACGCAAGAATTTCACCAACCTATATATATCGTGGAACCCGCTGCTATAGGATTCTAGCCGGCCAATCGTCAGCGGGCAAGCTCGGTGGTCGAGAGCAGTGTTGGAGCAAAGGCTTTGATCCTCAAGGCCAAGGCCAAGGCTTTGACCCTCAAGGCCAAGGCTTTGACCCTCAAGCCTTACGGCTAAGGCCAAGGCTTAACCTCAAGGCAAAGCTGAAGGCCCTCTTGTATAAAATTACTACTAATATAAAACATGTCACATAACGAATCGCTCAAAGTAAGAATAAAAACGTACAAACATATGACTGAGTAGAAGTTCAGGTCTTCGTGGATACCATTTAAATATAACAAAAAGAATGGTTTGCTTCCATACTGATGCACATTAATCTAAACCGAGTATAACAAAAGGGGATCTAAGAACGGCTGTTTTTAACTGATGTTACCTCGTTATTATGTAACATGGAAGTAATTTTATTTTCTGGGCCATCATGGTTAGAAATATTAGCATTACCTAAAACAGACCAGACTATATTCACCCAGAATTTGTCAAAAATCTTGGACCAAAATCCACTGAATGGCTTCAGATTACTTCAGCACCTGTATCAAAGTTCAGAAAATCCCAAAATATGGAGACATGCTAAAGTAATGGGAATTCTCAAACCGAAAAGGTCAAGACCCGGCAGCTACCGTCCAATAAGCCTACTGTGCATAATCTACAAAGTGATGGAGAGACTAATATACAATCGTATCCAACCCATTGTGGATCCTCAACTCCCACCTGAGCAGGTCAACTTCCATACAGGACGCTGTACAACAGACCAAGTAACACTCCTCACAGAAGACATAGAGGACAACTTCCAAAAAGATCTCAAGAATGGTGCTGTACTGACGATCTATCAGCAGCATAATGACACGGTATGGCATAAAGGTCTGCCCTAAAACTACACAAAATCATACCTGATAAAACCTTAGTAAACTTTCTCATGACAATGATCACCTGCAGAAGCTTTACAATGACGGTTGGCGAAGAAACCAGTAAAAATGCTTCCTGAAAACGGGTCCCGCAGGGCTCAGTGCTGCACAGATTTAATTCAACATTTACACTGCTGACCTACCAACCACTGTCTCAAAGAAATACATCTACGCAGATGAGAAAGCACTCTAACCTCTGCCAAAACTTTTAACAAGCTTGAAACAACACTTGGCATAATCGATATGGAATCCAAGCCGTTACTTCAAAAACTGGAGATCCGACTAACATCACCAAAAACTGTTTAGCAACTAGACTGGCTAACTACAAAATCAAAGTCGTTTGCAATGGCACAACCATCCCGTATGATGATTTCCCAAGTATCTTGTGTTACTTTGGACAGATCTCTAACATACAAAAGCCATCTCACACAGCTTCGCACAGAAAGCCAACGTCAGAACTGTCTCATTAGACAACTAGCAGGCCTTTCCTGGCCAGACTACAACGTTCTTGAATCTCAGTAATAGCTTTAGTATACTCTGTTGCAGAGTACTGTGCACCGGTATGGGCGAGCACCCACACCAGCAAGATTGACTTCTTAACAACACCATGCGCATCATCTCAGGATGTATCAGATCAACTCCCACTCAATACCTTCCAGTAGTCAGTGGAATTGCTCCTTATGAAGTGAGACGACAGCAATGCCTTGCTCTTCTTGCGCGACGTGTCAGCTGGGTGTGACTCCCATCTGCTTCATCAACTGTTGACAAACACCAATCAAAAACCCCACCACAAAGTTTCTGCGACTGCCATCAAGAAATCCTTTCCATCAACAAGCCCACAAACTGCTAGAAATTAGCACCGATCGCACCCAAAGACTTGGGCACTAAACACGGGGCGAGAATATGTGCAAGAATCAGAATCCAGGACGTGGATATTTAACTACATTTCCTCACCTTCTACCAACCCACCAGGATGCAATCCACATCGCCACTGCTGGGTCAAACTTAACAGACTAAGAACTGGCCATGGCCGATTTGGACATAACATGCTCCGCATGGGACCAAGTGACAACGCTTAAATGTACCTGTGGTCATGATGACCAGACTGTACATCACATCGCTCATGACTGTATTATTTACAGATGTGATGGAAATTTAACTGAACTCACCAGTCTGCATTAAACTGGATCCATAACCTAACCTTGTCATGTTAACTTTGTATGAACCATACGATAAATAAATAAATAAAGCAGTCCACAGCACGAATCAGATGATGTTCTATCTACCCCATATAACTGTATGCAAGTTAAGTATAATTATATCTCCCTGGCCCCACAAGTACAAGTATACAGAAAATTATTATAGCTTTGTTTTCGGGGAAGCAGCAAAATGTACTATCATGGTAACAAAATGTGATGCTGTAAAAGTGAAAGTGTGTCAACACACAAATCTAGGGTGTTTTCCCTCCTCCATGGTAAAACATGATTAAATTAGATACTGCAGACTTTGCAGACAGCTGACTCCAAGTTGTATGTTTGTAGAAAAGCAAAATTTCAAACAAATTTACCTGAAAAATTCAAAAATCGATGGGCCTTGAAGAGCAAGGCCCTAAAGTTGCAAGGCTTTGACCCTCAAAGCCTAGGCCAAGGCCAAGGCTTTTGCCCTCAAGCCTTAAGGCCAAGGCCCTAAAATCAAGCCTTAAGGCAGCCTTAAGGCAGCCTTAAGGCCAAGGCTCAGCATCAAGGCACTACATCACTGGTCGAGAGGTTAAGACGTCTGCACTAGTAAGCAGGAGGTCGGGGTTCGAATCCTTACCAGTCGCCTGTGTAGTTTTTTCACAGACACTCGGAAAGCACCGAGTATACAGTGCTATACACACGTCGGTGTAGGGCAAAATTAAATCAATTGTTTATCTCCCGACGCAAGAATTTCACCAACCTATATATATCGCGGAACCTGCTGCTATATAGGATTCTAGCCGGCCAATCGTCAGCGGGCAAGCTCGGTGGTCGAGAGGTTAAGACGTCTGCACTAGTAAGCAGGAGGTCGTGGGTTTGAATCCCGCCCGAGTCGCCTGTGTATTTTTTTCACAGACACTCGGAAAGCGCTGAGTATACAGTGCTATACACGTGTCGGTGTAGGGCAAAATTAAATCAGTTTATCTCCCGACGCATGAATTTCACCAACCTACAGTATATATATCGCAGAACCCGCTGCTATATAGGTTTCTAGCCGGCCAATCGTCAGCGGGCAAGCTCGGTGGTCGAGAGGTTAAGATGTCTGCACTAGTAAGCAGGAGGTTGTGGGTTCGAATCCCGCCCGAGTCGCCTGTGTAGTTTTTTCACAGACACTCGGAAAGCGCTGAGTATACAGTGCTATACACACATCGGTGTAGGGCAAAATTAAATCAATTGTTTATCTCGACGCAAGAATTTCACCAACCTATATATATCGCGAACCCGCTGCTATATAGGATTCTAGCCGCCAATTGTCGAGGGCAAGCTCGGTGGTCGTGACGTTAAGACGCCTGCACCAGTAAGCAGGAGGTCGGGTGAGCCGAATCCTGCCCGAGTCGCCTGTGTAGTTTTTCACAGACACTCGGAAAGCGCTGAGTATACAGTGCTGTACACACGCCGGTGTAGGGCAAAATTAAATCAATTGTTTATCTCCCGACGCAAGAATTTCACCCAACCCATATATATCGGAACCTGCTGCTCTATAGGATTCTTAGCCAGCCAATCGCCAGCGGGCAACCTCGTGGTCGAGAGGTTAAGACGCCTGCACTAGTAAGCAGGAGGTCGGGTTTGAACCCGCCCACCGAAAGTCGCCTGTGTAGTTTTTTCACAGACACCGGAAAGCGCTGAGTATACAGTGCTATACACACGCCGGTGTAGGGCAAAATTAAATCAGTTGTTTATCTCCCGACGCAAGAATTTTCACCAACCTATATATATCGCGAACCTGCTTGCTATATAGGATTCTAGCCGCCAATCGCCAGCGGGCAAGCTCGGTGGTCGAGATGTTAAGACGCCTGCACTAGTAAGCAGGAGGTCGTGGGTTCAATCCGCCGAGTTGCCTGTGTAGTTTTTTCACAGACACTGGAAAGCGCTGAGTATACAGTGCTATACACACGCCAGTGTAGGGCAAAATATATATCGGAACCGCTATAGGATTCTAGCCGCCAATTGTCAGCAGGCAAGCTCGGTGGTCGGACGTTAAGACGCCTGCACTAGTAAGCAGGAGGTCGCAAGAATTTCACCAACCATATTTAAAAACTTGAAGTTTTGTTTAAAATTATCACCCGCCTGTCCGCGGTGATATACTGGTACACAGTACACACAGAGAATACTGTCAAACACGTACACAGCGATAATGGTTACCAGCCAGGTGAACTGATTCGTTAGTATGTAAAAAATAATGTGACTTTTGGCATATTTGCCATTCAGGGGTGTCTGTAATTCTAAAACATCCAGAATTTGGATTTAAACTTAGAAATGAAATTAGACACAAAAGAACCATAAAACTGTGAAAACCTCCTTTTCTCCAAAATGCCAATTCGTCACTATGAGAAAGACACCCATCGAGTTATACATACAGTGTACTTGATGAATGTCCCATTTTGGTATTTTTTATTAACTATCATGTTTCCTGCATACATGTTTAGTGCACCAATTTGATTTGAGACATTGTTTTAAATGCAAATGACTGCAATATTGTCTACAATATAACTTAAAGCTCCCATCGGCTATGGTGGACAGATAAAACGGGGATACATGTATATGCCCATGCATATGATTAGTACTTTCACTTTGCTACCAAGAACACTGTCTGGCTGTATAAGTATGCTGACTGGGATCTCTTTCTCTCAACAACTAAATGGTGCAAATTCCTTCGTCTGGATAGCATAGAGGATTACTGGACACAAATTGAAACAAAAATCATACCATTTCAAGCAGATCCGACAGCCGCATCTGGTTTGATAGAAAGTAAAGCTCTGTAATAAATGGAAAAATCTCATAGCAGACATGACTGCAATGAGTACAAACATGCCAGAAATCACTGCAAATACACATACAGACAGGCTCGCAAAGAGGTTCAGCATAAAACTGAGGTCTTGACGATGAGGACAAATCATCAAGCAGTGGTGGAGCACTCTAAAATCTTCACTAAATATAAATCGCTCCTCTAGTGTTCGCACTCTTCACAACAATCAGCCAATCAATGGTCAACAAAGCTAAAGCAGAAGCACTTCACCGATCATTCACTCGTAAACTGCTCAACCCAGATAATGAGCTTGCTCCAAATATTCATCTCACAACCACAGAGGAACTTGACAAAATAAATGTTTCCAACTAAAGCAGTATTAAAGGAGCTCAAAGACCTTTATACACACAAGGCTACCGGACCAGACAGGATTCCTGCAATAGTTCTGCTCCAGAACTAGCTGTTCCACTCACACGCTTCTTGCAAGTCTTTGATGATGGAACGCCATCTGCCTGAAGTACATAACGCCTATTCCAAAAAACCTTGCTCACCAAGTGATCCTCAGAACCACACCAATCAACAGCCCTTCTGTCAGTCATTTCTAAGGTGATAGAAAGGATGGTAAACAATGCTCTCCTGACCTGAGAAATGGAAGCTTGTTCAATGCATCTAAAACTCAGTTTATCATCATATCTTGTCAAGGACTACAAACCCACTGCATCCCTCAACTAACATTTCTTGAGGAGCATGGCTCCATCAAGATTCTGGGGTCACATTAGATGCCAAAACTCACCTGGAAACAACACATTAGCAAAATAGCTAGGACTACTAGTAGAAACTTGAATGATGAGGAAATCAAAGGAACAACCTTAATAATAGTAGTACCACGGGCCACAATCTAAAGCCTTTCATTAGACCCACATTGAGTACTGTAGCCCAATTTGGGAAACAGCAGCACAATCAAACTACAGGGACTTTAGACAATCTTCAAAAAAGCCATCTCCTCTTCCACTGAATCTTCACAGCGTATTTTCAGTCTCTGAGGCATCGGGACAAGTTGCTGGTCTCAGTCTTCAAATGCTTCATCCACTGGTTAGTCTTTAAACTACATGTACCTCAGCTAAGATACCGCTTTCACCCAGTCATCTGCATCCCATCAACATAGAGTTGTTATTCCAAATCTCGCACCTCATCACAGCATCAGAGGTCCATTTTAGCTTTTTATGCCAGGCTGGAACTCTTTACCTGCCTCTGTTGTGGATGTTCCATTTGGTCGTCCTTCAGCTTGGGCATCCTCACGCTTGTTCTCTTGGGCAGGGTTTAAATTAATTTTTAAAAAATGTTTTGAAAGTAACTCTTAGAACTACCAGAGCAAAAGAAACAAAACTGTTCAGTCCAACTGTTCAGTCTAAACTACCTTATTGTTATAATTACTTGTAAAATTTAAGTTTATGTTAATATAATATATGCTTATTAAGAGATTTTGTATATGGTTTCAAAATTAAAAATTTGTATAGGTAATTCTTGAGTATTATTTTCATTAAAAAGGTAAATATTTAAAAGATAAACATTTCCCAGAGAATGTGCCAGTTGTCATTGTTTTTTTTTTTTACATGTAATGCGATGTCCATTGTTCTATAATCTTCTGCAGTCGATCACGCTTGGACTACATACAGAGGATATATGTACATGGGCAATTCACTCAAGTACAATAAGGGTTTTGTTTATTAAATTGATAGCATGCATGAAAACATTTTCTGATAAAGTTTATTTTCATGGATCTGTTTAAAATTGTCCATATGACGCTGGATATCTTACTGGTATTTAGCATGTGACCTAAAAGATGTTTTAATCTTCTGATTGTACAAAATGCTCAAATGGGATATTGTTATTTTTCCTTCGACTAGTTGTATCTTCCATTGTAAGAAATTAAATATAGCTGTAATGGTTAATTTACAGATAATTTTATATACATGTACTGTAACTAGCTATAAGTCTGTAACGTGAGTGACAATTATCGGGGCAGTGTAACATGAATGACACAAGAACCTGATGAGAAACTGCCATTTTGGGATTCTTTAGCTGCTGCAGATTTCCATAATATACCATCATATTAACTAAATTACCACTCACATGTATGCTTGCCAAAGAAATTGCCCCATATATAGTTCCATTGTGGTTTACCCCCACAGTGCATAGCTCTTTTATAATACTTTGCATTGTTTCTGCTGCAATAGAATTACTGCATTTTGAATCTTCTATCGCTTTTGGCTTTTTCACATCATCTTCCAACCCTGAAAGGTGAGTTATAATTCCTTATTTATTTCTGTTTTAATGTTTAAGATAATAATTACGTCAAAAAAGTCCAATTAGAGATGTTAATTCCAATCCATGTTTGGAATGAAGTTAAAAATCTTGTATGCATAATAAAAAATCAGCATTATGCACAATTGCTGGTGTTTCCATTCTGAGGGCTAATAAATGCATTATACATTTTATCATAAGTGTAAGTACTGGCTTTGAAACTCAAAGTGCCATCAAATTTACATTGTGTCATCTCTACACTAGTGTGCCTCATGAAAATAAACTGCATGGTATTGTAATTTATGTAAAGTGCTTGGGACAATGCATTATTGTTTTAGTTGCTACTTTTTCTACAAATCATGAATTTTGAAATCTTAAACTTGGCAGATCAATCCTGGCCACCCTATTATATATAATTTTATGTACTTTTTTAATTACACTTGTAATTTTGAAGCTATAAAGATATGTTAAAATGTATCTCACAGGACCTTATACAGACCATACATAGAATGACTCTAAAGTGTACTTCCCTTTTTAATGATGTCTTTGGCATCATGATTTGAATAATAGTTGTTTTGAACCTTTGTTCCTTTACAGTTTCATGTTTGAAATTGCGGTTAGTAAGTGTAAAGAGGAAGTAACCTTGAGTAAAAGTAATGTGAGTGACAGTACTTCTCCCTAATTAGACAAGCTTCTCCGCTTAAATGTGGCTGAAATGATTATATATACAAAAATAATGTTTGTTATATTTTGTTTTTGAAAGATTATCTAAAGGAAAAAGAATGGTATTTGTGTGGATGAGTCTCACCAGGTTTGAGGGAGACTTTTACAGCAAAAGTTTCCATTAACAAAAACCATGTCTTTTTTTTAGCATTAACGTGAGGATCGGGTAAATAAAATGGCATATACCTTTAAAAAACTGAATGAACATGATTTGTTGAATTTGAAGTTGTTGTGTGGCTGTTATATGAATTACATGTAGATTGATCAATTACTTTTGAAGCAGTAAAGAGGCTTTAGTAGTAACCTCATGGCCCATAAATGTAATGTGTGAGTGATGCAGTGAATTGCCCACATGTATACTGTATGTACAAATTGCTTTGATATAAACCTTTTAAAAGGTTCGAGAAATTTTCATAATACTTTTCCTTTTGGGCATATTAAGAATGACCTTCTCAGCTCAGCTTCACCTTCAAGGTTCATGCATGCCAGCCTTACAGATCACATTACAAGATCCGAGGGGCACTGTGCTATACATCCCCTAATACGAGGGCTTGAATATCCCCTCCAGATCACAGCAGCTAAAAGCAAGGAGCTTGTGCAGAGATTAGAGTAACACTACACTTTGTATAGATTTGTCAATTGTTTTAAACATTGTTAGATGCATGTGCTGTGTGAATCCTATTTTTTTTGCTTAAAAAAAAAAATTGTACATTGTTCTTTTCCCTACATGTAGGTAGAAATGAAAAGTCAATTTTTTTTCCAAATAAAATCTCATATCAAGATTATCACTTTTCATCCCACTACTTCATCAAGATTATGTTTCAATTTCTCCATACTCTGTGGGTGTCATTCCTAACTCAGGAAAGCAAGGATTGCAGTGTCCATTGGCAATTTCTTTACAAATGCTGCACACAGACTCGCAAAAGTAATATCTGGGGAAGTAGTACAAATAAAAAAGACTAATTATAAATCAAAGTGGAATATATACATGAGAAAACGGGGCCCAATTACAATCTACATGTACATGTAGTTTCCCTTAAAAGAAGTATATATTACTTTGGGTCTGGAAATAGATAGATATCCAATGTCTAGTCATGTGCCTTCCAAACCATAATCTTTTTAACTTTCTCTTTTACAGCTAGGGAAATACAAAAAACAAATAATGGAGGGAGGGGGAAAGGGCAGTATAAATATTGAAACACTAGTCCATCTCCTGGTGACTGAATTATTGCAGGAAAGATATGGCCAATTGGTATCCATATTTCATCAAGGCTTGGACGCCTTAATTCCCTCATATGGCCAATCTAAAGCTACATGTTAGTGGAGTGAGGGAACCATTGAGGAAATATCCAACACTCTGTCAATCTTTTCCTTGAGATGTCATCCATTTTAGATATACAAATAGCAAAACAGGTGCCCCCTCAAATTATTTTTCCTTTGTTTGTTGTTAATTATTATAACTTAACAACAAAACATATCCACAATTATTATGTCAGGAATACATAAGACGCCCAATTTATTAAGCTTTGTTGGTCATTATTGTTCACCACAGGACGTAGAATCGACAGTATCAAAGCGTTGAAACAAATTATACATGCATTTATCACATCAATGCTCGACAACGGGAATGCGTTTCCCTCACGGCCCCCGTAGAATCAAATACATGTATCTCTGCCTTCAGCATACAATACAGCAGTGTTGTGTTGTGACTTTTGTCCAGAAAGTCATGCCATATCACGCCAATCTGAAAGAAATGCACTGGCTTCCCAGTTTCACAGAGAATTGTTTTTTAAACTATGCTAATTGTTCACAAATCTTTAATAACATTGCCCCAATTCTATATTTCTGAACTGCGAAAGTTCTACACTCCTATCACGCAATTTAAGCGCCTCGCAACATGTCACTCCTGAAGGAAATCCAACCAAAACGGAACTGGGGTGATAGGTCTTTTCGTTTGTGCAGCTCCCGAGACTCTGGAATCATCTTCCAACTAAAACTCAAATCTTGGGTCGAGTATATAAGTCGATGCATTAAAACCTCATCTTATGTCACAACCCTTCAAAGATGATGTATATTTGTATCATGATTGTAGGTACATGTACATTGTATCCGCACATAATTTTTCTTTTTCCCTATGCTATCATTGTATATTGTTGTATCTCATGTTTTTCTTTGTTTCGCCGCCTTTGAGCCGCCTAGCAGGGTGATATACATGTATGCGCTACGCTACAAATCTTATTTATTATTGACTGCAACTTCATCAGTATGCGTAGTTTACATTTTTAATAGTCAAGTCAACTATCAGATTAGTATGTGATCATAGTGCAGAACCGAAGCGTTACATGTAAGTTTTACTTGAATCTGATATTCTGTTGTCAATCCTGTTATTGACATATTTGAACCTACTGTATGTATCAATGATGATATTGAACCTCAATCTAATGCCCACTGGATGTCCCATATGTACCCTGCCCTGATCCAAGACATGCAAGATGTATGAAAATCACAGATTGTGTAATATAAGATTGTACTTGTACATGTTTATGCACAACATCTGTGATAAGCTTGGGCTATAGCTAGCTCTATCATACTCCTAAGTTTTCAAAAAAATGTATTGATCTTGTGTTATAAAAAAAATAGACAATAAGAGATAGCATAACATGATGATGTGATGGTCAACTCTCGGTTTGTATAATATCTGCAGTTTTTTGATAACCTTGCTGGCTAAGAATTATTGTAAAACCACAAAGACCGATGCTGATGTTACATGACTTGGTCTAGTAGTAGTCCAGTGCTAATTTTGAGTTCTGGTCTCTTTCTCCAGTTGGTTCCTTTAGAACTTTAGTTTATTCACATCAGTACCGCAAGCTTTACATTAGGTTAGTTCTTCCACCAAAGTAGAAGCATGTCTTACTGTAACATTTGTTTTGTTGTTTAAAAGTGATTATCTTGCTAAAGTTGTAACTTTTAATGATCTTGTTTTACCTTCTTCTTCAGCTGCCATGGCACATTGACACGGCCAAATTAAAGAAGTCCTTGCATCACAGTGATGCAATTGAAACTCTGAAAACTCTGGTCCTCAGAGGAAATTGCATTTGGCATAACCATGTGTGGACCTCTCTGAACCCAGTGAACAGCTAGAAAAGGAAGGTGGAACTAAGAATCTCAGACAATTTGAGATGTCAAAGTCTTCCTATGTTGCTCTTCATATAAATCATATTTAGAAAAATCTCCCAAACAGATTCAGGTAATATTTAAATGCAAAATAATATTCAAATGTTAATGTATTAGGACTTTAAGAATAATGTATTGGACCTTTTAGCCATGAAGATGATCGCAGTATGCATAATGTGAAGATGAAACTTTCGTGAAAAAACCAAATCCTTTGTGTTATTTTTTTGTCCCATAAACCTGAACAGGTAATTTTAACAATATTTTATAATTATGGGTAGACATCTACAATATAATATAATATCAAAGTCTATTAGTAGCTTACTTCCATATGTACACATTAGTGTGCCACTGTGTACTAACCTAGTCCACAGCATAGTACACAAATGTACTTCAAGAAGAATGGATTTGGCCCATTTGTGACATTTTATCTCCACAAACTGACATGCAAGGTCTCAAAAAGAAGCAGTGCAATCTTGGGAGACTTACCCAGAGTGTGAGAGAAACTGTATCTCATATGCGCATCTTGAGGCAGGTGGGGAGCAAATCTGTAACCATTGTTGTTGTCATGTAGCCAGCATTTGGAGTACTAATGCTGTGGTGTGGGTTATAGCAGGCTGGCACACACTTCCACGTGAGGTAATATACATGTACTGTACTTCTCTGATAATATCAATTAGAGTTAGAGCATGTGGAGTGTTGAAAGGATTGCTTCATTTTGCACTTTCCACTAGGGGCCAATTTCAAAGTTAGAAAAAAGTTAGGAAACAAGTAAATAATAATCAACAAAAATCTATTTTATAGCAGCACTGTGTGAATAGTTCTAAAGAAACTTAAATTAGGTAAAAACATTTTGTATGCTCACCGGCCTAACGTGACCATTCACTTTCCGTCGAAAACAGGAAATACAAATTTAAAAAAATTCTGTCAATAATACACCTTATGGTTGGTTATTCGAGAAAATAAATCCCAGGTGGTAGACTGAGGAGGTCAGACCTTTCAAAACTGCTGTTAAGTGATTAGTACATTGCAGCTCTGAGTGCCCCAGCTGCGGCATGTTAAAAAAAATCTATTTATCTATTTATTTAGAAATTCAAAAAATGATGAGTCGTGAATTTCACAAAATTTTCCACAGTGAACAACATCGGTCTCTGTAGAATTTGAAAATACATGTTAATCAATCAAATATTTAAAATCATCTCTGGGTATCTCTCTAATCCAAAACGCGGTTTTTTTTTTTTTTTTTTTTTTCAAGTTATAAAGAAATATCTAACATTTCTTTTCACAGACATGTAGCTGATCAGACCTTTACTTCCGATTCCAAAACACGAAGTTCAAGTTTATGCAGGAAAAACTCTAAACATTTTTATGGACAAATACATGGAATAATGGCGAACTCCCATAACTTATAATATGTATTGGTTGTTGTTCTTAAAGAATAAAAGCATAGCATAAACGTTATTTGTCCAGACGCAATAATATTTGATCTAAGCTACTGAGGTATCACGTCCAAATATAATGTATTTTATTCTGAAGAAGGTAAGTCACATTAGATTCTGGTACAGCTGTCTGGAATTTCTTCTTTCCATAGAGAGCTTGTCTGGAAGAGCCAGTTTCATCCACCATCTACCTGTGTAGTCATATGAAGGCAATGTGTAATAATCTTGGCACTTACACGCTGTACATGTATACGTAATGCAAGTTTAGCCTTTAATCAGGGTCTTATTCTGTGCATGGTGTTTACTAGCCATCAGTGTGTACAATTCATGCAATCTAGAGTTAGCGTTGTGTATGCCTTATACATGTATGTAATGTATAAGGGCTGTTTAGCAGCAAAAAATACTTTGTGAATTATAGAATCTGGTCATGGAGCAACGCTGCTTATAAAGAGCATAGAAACAACAGGAATGTCACACAGGAGATGTAACCCTTTATTAATCTTTTGTGATGGAGGGGCTAGACAACAACAATACATTACAATGGTCATCTCACAATGTCAAGACATTTATTGGCAGCATCTGCTCGGGACTGATTCGATCATCTCGACTGTACATTGTATATTTACATGTATCATACAATTAGTTACATGTATGGATTATATGACTGGCTAACACATTGGAAGAATATCCGCTTTGAATGAAATTTTGGGTACAAATAAGCAATGAAATCACCTGATTAAAACCAGAAGTTACGATTGGGAGAATTTGAAATAACATTTTAAAATCAATTAAATTATGAAAAATCATAATTGCTGATCCAAACAAGATCAATTCGTAAAACAAAACAATGAACATATATCTGACATTTCTCTCAAGGTATGTAGCTATCTTTGTCCAAAACAAGGAAGTTCAAATTGAACATATATTCTAATGCAAAATTGATATGCCTTTTGAAGTTGAATTGATAATGTTATAATAAACAATTTCTGACATTTTTCAAAAATATGATTGTGGGCCCATTAGTGTTTTTAATAAATGTTCATCTACGAATTAGATTTGCTGTGAAAATCAAGTATTAAAGGGATCATAAGTTAACATGTTTTACTGTGTGACAGACAGGATATTTCCTACTGTGACAGACGGGACATTCTCAGACCGATGGTATAGAATTTACACTGAACATTATTGGCTCCACCATAAATATAAAATGATATTAAATATTATATGCTCTTGAGTTAGTCTGTCTGTCTAGAAGATAGACAGAAACTTTGTAAATCCAAAATATGTTGGACTTTTGGAAATATCAAACTTTTCTGTTTTTTTTTCTGTGACAGACAGGACATCTGCTTGGGACTTTTCTAATGATAAAAATAAAATTTCAACTGACCCCAGATTATGTCCTGATAAATAGAGTGAAGATACCATTACAAGATGATAAACACTGAATGTTGTCATTTGATGCAGACCAATGTAACTTAAAAGGTTCAGACTTTAAAAAAATATTGCACACTTAATTTATTGCACATTGTATCATCACATCTAACTCTGTGTAACGCTTTGCTTTATATAAAAAAAATGTTCAAACATGGCACCCAGGTTAAAAAACAATGTTCTTGGGAAGTTTCACTTATGTACATGTACAAGTACTTTTCATAAGTGCGCAAAGTTATTTAAGTAAAAATTGCAAAATAAATTTGAAATGGCCTTAGGTTTCGAATCTAGCAGTGTTCTTTGTGTCACTGGTGGAACTCTTCATTTGCAGAACCCTGGCAATTACGATTAAAATACCCCTCACTGCAGCATATTTTTTCTCTTTAGGCCCACTAGGGTGTCCAAACCGCCAAGTCCCATGTTTTTATTTGAAGTGCATGAACTTGGCACGTTAGGGACACCTGAAGGTTTCGGTGTTAACACCCGTAGGTCAAAAGTACTAATTAGGGATAATCGTTGGGAATCAAGTGAGAAAGTTTGAAAACATTTTTATTTAGGAAACCTCTCACTGCCCTGTGGCTGTCTAATCCAAATTTATAGGTACTGGTACAAAGTTTGTCAGGATTGCTGAGTTTGTTTTTTGTGTGCCAGGAATTGAATTTTGTCAGATGCTGAAGTGACCAGATACCAGAAAACCATTTGATGTATTTTTTCATGTTATTAAATAAAAAATGTTTTTGAGCCAGGATGGGTCGGAGCAGCACAGAGTAACCTGGAAATTCTCCCCAACTCCTGAAAAGAACGCCGCTTGTGAGGAGCTGTCCAAGGCCAAACCCCTCTCTGAGCATGTCCACCCATGCTTACTAGAGATCGCACAACCTCATCCGAATGATTTGGGTAAACTCTACACAAGCATTATAAGAGCAGAGGAAAGAACTTTACTGGTCTCTTCAGGAAGGTTTGCATTAAATTATAATTTGTTTTGTTTTACTTTATTTTATTTAAAATTTTCTACATTAATATGTATTTCAATAACATTCATATTTGGACAAAACTTGACGTCATGCGGGGGTATGTGAGTATGTACAAGTATACTCCATGAGTGGAGCGAACACTTGCATCACGTTGACCTCACAGGCCCAAGTTGGAAAATCATCCATTCTCAAATGCTGAAATTGTTGGTTTCTTTATCATGGCTCTTTTTCAACAACAAATTGCACTAGATATTGACATTTTTTAAAAATGAAATCAAGATGGGCATTTATGAATGGGAATGGGAAAAGTTTGACTGCCTGTCATTTTTCTTGCAGGATAAAAGACCACACTCAGGGTCATATTTGCCACGGGTGACAAAGGACCAGCTAATTCCATGTGGTAAAGATTACATGACAAACTTTTTATTCTCTTATTCAATTAACAAACAAAACATAATTCTTTCTTTATTGTTATATGAATATTTTATTTACATACAGGCTGAGCAATGAGATTATTCATCGCTGCTGTAAGGAAATTTCACTGGAAAAACTGTTTGATGGCTATGTTACATCATCAATGAAAAGCTCTAAATCAGAGTATTGACTGCTGTAAAGCATGGAAAGAAATCTCACCTTATGTAAGTAAAATTAGTCACTTTATCTTTTTCAAGCTAAACATGTGTTTGCATATTGAGACAAAATTAGAAATAGTACATGTATGTGCACTATTTCAAATGAGAACATCTTTTTAGCTGTTCCAGTTTAATTTGAAGTTGAATGATAAACCAAAGCTTCACTCTTTCACACATAAAGTGGCAGCTCTAATAGGTAGTATAATCCAAGTCTCAAATAATTTTTCTCTGAAAAGCCCACTGCAAATACACAGCTTTACTTCACTAACATTGAAATCCACTTATTTAAAACAAATCTGTGCAAAATTTGAGAATTGGAAGACCAACCAGCTCCTTCATTGGTTTCATGTATGCACACTGCTCGTGATGTGTGCTGCACTTTGAGTGCAGCATGTATCGCAGCCGCACATACACATGTACATGAGTGACTGTCTTTTGCCTCCAAATGAGGGCATGCCTTTAGTTTGTAGACATCCTCATTTCCCTGTAACCTTTCCACATGCCTGCTCTCTCTCCCTAATTACTCCGGCCTCCCTGTTGTCTCCCTCTCTAATTATCTCTGTAACCTTTCCACTTGCTTTACTTTCCCCTTTTACTTTTGTATGATTGTGTTTTTAATTTATCCCTTTATTAAAGAACAATTTTTATGTATAATTCAGCTCTTGCAATGTCAGAATAGTGAAGATTGCTGATATATATCCTGAGTAAACCGGGAGTTGTATCAAATATCCTTTTATTTTCACGATAAGTACGATTGATTGCTGCCTCGTAGGTTTGTTGACATTGAGTGAACATGTTACCACCATGTAAGGCGAACAGATACAGGTAGGATCAAAAGATCTGATAATGTCTAGAGTTGACGCATTATTAATGAAGTCCAAAATATGTCCACACGATTATGAGACGGTTTCACATGAAGACATGCTGCTTCAGATTACAAGAATCAAGGAGATTTGTGACGCGCGCTACTGTGTCTGAAGTATCCAGCTGATCATATATTGTATGTTAAAAATACCCCCATAGATTACAAATTCAGTTCAGTAAAGTAAGCATATCCTCTAATAGATTGCCCAAACTCTGTCAGGAAATGTTCCAAAATGAAAATGAGAAGCAGGTGGCGGTAAGAACTGCTCAGCCTAAGCAAGATCATTCTCACTTAAAAATGTCACATGTGTTCAAAGGAAGAAACATATTATTCTTGTTTTCACGCATTATATTAAGTTGAGGCTTGTACAATAGGCTTTATCGCCACCTTCAGGTGATTTAGATTAATCTAGGGTTGTGAACAAACTTATGACTCAAAGATGTAAGTTCAGATGGGGTAACAGTATTGTTCCTTTTCAACCAGGTTTCGTGATGGCCAGAATATCGATGTTTGATTCATTAAAATCTTCTAAAAATCCACAGTTTTATTACATATACATGTAGAACGAAAGTACGAGAGTACTCACATTAAGAGTGCGATCAAGTCTGTGGAGTTATATTCTGATGTCAACCAAAGACGGCAAAGTTCACGTGAATCGGGACGGCACACCGGTAGTAGCGATTTAACTATTCAAAATGGTCGCCGCTGCCGCCCCTCGAGCAATACAGCAATTTCACCGCCGGCATCAGTGATGTTTACGATAGAATGGACGCCTACAGGTGAGCTGACCTCTACGATAAGGTCACCGACGTGTTGGTGGTCTACAGCATACGTTAAGTTCCCATAAAGCAGAGAAACGGTCCCGAGAAAGTTTGGCAGGATTTAGCTGAATTTGCATGGTATACGCCTGACGCTGTTGCTGGAGTTGAGTACACCCACTGTATTCTGATGACTTGGTCACGCTCGCCATGAAGGTTCCGGTGAAGAGATTTGCGTGATGCGGCTAAACGGTTGAGTGAACCCATGCACAGATGAGATGCATCGACAGTACAGGACTTCCAAAAAGCGGCGCATTTAATGCAATTCAATCAGATTTTCTCAAGTTGAGGTGGATTAATTTCTCAAAATTGCATATGAGAGGCAGAAAACATCAATAAAAACACACTCAAAACATAGACGCAGACCAAACATGCAAGTAAAACTGTGAAAACAAGGTAAATGTTAACAAATCTGCAGGAGCTACTCTAAAATAGCGCTCACTGCATGAGTGACCAGTGAACTGTTGGGACTGGGATCCTAAGGGTGGGAGTAGAAGGTGTGTGCTCACTGAGAGACTTTGAATCAGTTGTTAACAAGCACAGGGGGAAGGGGTGGATTGACTTACATGGTGATTGATATAGTCGAGTTGTAACCTCCAGTTCTTTTCAGAACTAATTATTACTACATGCTAATAGAGAATTTCACATTGAGTGTCACCAAGCAATTAGTCTTACTTTATCCTCTTCATATTATGCAAAGCTACAAGTTTTACCATATAATATACTTAGATGTCTAATAATAGCATGCCAAAATGATGTGAGTGACACGTTGCAGGAGTTATTTTGGTCGTGACGTGTGCATGGGAAACAGTCATAACAGTCTGGCGTGGTTGCAGCAGGTGTTTGAGCCGCATGGCATTCTGGGATTGGAACTTCGCCACAACATTTTCTAACTTCGCATGGGCGATTTATCTGAAGTTTAGTGCATTTCAGCGATTTGATCGCGAGTGTGATTTTGAACGTCGTTACATACTTTCCGGGAAAATAATGTTCCCAGGAGTGACCAGATAGGTTGGTGTGAACGATTCGCTGGGGTGTTGGTGGGTTAAAAACTCCCAGGAATTTCTCCCGGTTTTTATTTCCCTGGGAAAGAAGTGCTTATATTGGTACAAATGTTTGTGGAAAATTGCAAGTTCCTCACGCCATTCCATTCTGGAAGTTATTGTGGTTTTACATTTCCATTGAACTCGGAATGATATCTACATTATCATAATAAATGTTTGTACTCCAAGTTACAAAGTCTGTAACCATTCTATTTGGGAGTTATTGGGCTTTGAATTTTCCAATATTGTTTTAGCCCATAAAAGCGGAACTGATTAAGTTTATATTTGGGCCATTCTCAGTTACATACGTGTGTGACCAAAAAATAGGAAATTCTGATATTCTGTCTTCGACTGTATGTTTATGATAATTGATTATTTTCTTTTACATATTAAACAATCATTAGAGGATCCTAATCTAAATGTAAAATTTTTACTTTCACTAAATGTGCTATTTCTGGGTCAGAGGTCAACAAAGGTCAGTTACATGTACATGTGTGGCATCAGACAGAAGCAAGTTTTCTGATCTTAAATGTCATTTGAAACCCTATGAGTTTTAGTAACATCAACAATCCCATCTTTTTACCTGCAGGACTGTTTATTTGAAAATCACACATTTACCAACTAATTAAACAGATCTTAAAATTTAGTCTGTTACATGTGTGACATGCAATAATTACACAGCTTGTACACATGTTAAATCTGAGCATTTGCCAATCTTATTTGTTGTCTGAAATAACTTTGACAGATCTATCTGTCAAATATATTGTAACTACTACCAATATTGTAACTACTAAGAAGTACAAATTGTATACTTTCATACAACCTGCTAGTGTTACTTTAAAGATCCATTTTCAATATTTCTTATGAAAATTTGCTTGATTCCAATCTTGTATTTTCCTTAATCCTTCAAATGTGATATTTTGTCCAAACATACAGTTACCAGAGGAAGTGATGAATACCTTTTACATGAGGAAAATAGTGTATGAATTAAACACAAAACAAAATAAAACCTCTATCATTCAATTTTCAAACATTTGATACAAAAATATAAATATATTTAACATAAAGTCTTTAGTAATCTTACATTACATCCCATCAAATTAATTTGAACTGACCCCTTGAACCTGCAACTTGAGGACCTTGTATTTTTTTCATAATTTTTTCAATGAATAAAAGACTATCTGGATCCTTAGAGGGCCACTTCCAAAAGCTTCCTGCCTTCTGTATTACTTTAACTTCTGTTTCCTCACCTACATGTACAATGCGTACAACTTCTCCTGGATAGATATCTTCATCATACCTGACAACCAACCAATCACCAACCTCTCCAGTGTGTGCTCTTATTAGCAGTCTTATACAGGATGGTGAAACCAGGAACACCTGATGTGTGCTAAAAACTTAAGGTACCTGAAGGACTGACTTTGATTTTGTGGACCTTACTGATTCCAGGTACTGGGAGGACATCTATCCAGGATTGTGCATGATTGACATCAGTTTTTATTTCGTCCAGTGATACATGTTTAACCCGAGTTTGAGGCATTAGTTTGTCAGCTTGATACACAAAGTCATTTGTACAATAGGAGCATTAAGCCCTTTACTTATAACTGCTCTTCTCACTGACCATTTTGCACGCCCCAATACCATCAACAACACCTTTATCATGTGACGCGGCAAAGTACTGCCACTCAAATTGTGTATTGTGGGGGAACCACTACGCATGCATCAATTTGAAAATGCTAGCACAGCCCACATTTTGGTGTGGAACAGTTGATCCTTGATGGGCGAGCGAATAAACCTAGCATATGACACGCCAGCCGACAAGCAACAACGGACTGCCGTAAGTTGTCGATCAGTGAATACGGCAGTCGTTGTTTATGCGCTTGAGCGAGTGAGGCTTGTCATATGCCAGTTTATTCATCGCTCATCGAGGATCAGAATTCCACTCACGCCGTTTAGATGGCACGTACTGGCCTGTGTTGTACTGACAAATCCTCGACCACCGACTTGAAATCAAGTCTACTTCTCTGGTTACTGACGATTGAAAGAGACCACCGCGCTACTTTTTTCTCAGTTTTTGTTTTTAAATTATTTTTAAATTATTTTATTTGACCCACCCACCCACATTTTCGGAAAAAATTAAAATTTTAAAAGAGTGATTATTCTGAGTGGCCCTAAACAAATAAATAAACATATTTATGTCAGACCTACACTATATTTAACCAAATTAACATGCTGTAAGTCTTTTGTACTTAACCATTTGCATACAGCGCAATATTATGGATGCTGGACGTATTATTTTTTGCACACGTTTAATGAGAGGGCGGTACCAACCAAGAAACTTCTGTGGGGTTGGGAGCCAGGTCGAAATCGCCGTGGATAGGGTCCTAGACAGATTTTACAACTACGTACATGTGCACGATGGCCTGTATTTTATATTGTACTTGTATCAATAAGCATTAGAGCTCTCCCAGGACATGGTAAATATATTTTGTAATAACCTCCCTGGATACTATCAAATATTTTTATTTTGTAAAATAAAAACAGAGGACCAAACTAAAGACAAATAAAGACTAAAGACAATGTCAGGGGGTTTCAAAGTTTTTATTCTAGTCCTTTTTTTTCTGAGGAAGACTACACTCTCACGGCAACCAGTTTTGAATTTACTTTGCATCGCTTTACTCTTTACTTTTTCTCACAATTTACTTGACTTTCTTCATGTCACTTTTCTTTCTTGAATTTACTCTTTACTTTTACTCTTTACTTTTATCACGATTTATTTGACTTTTTCATGTCACTTTTCTTTCTTGAATTTACTCTTTACTTTTTACTCCTTACTTTTTCTCACAATTTACTCACTAGTTTATGTATGATAAACTTGAAGCAAGGAGCAGCACAGAGGAAACTTCACAAATGTCACATACATGTATGAACCTACAATGTAGTTTCTTTCTCATGTTTTCTTGCACAAACAATACAATGCTTGTAGGTTTTGGCACGTTTCCCTGTTGGTGGTAATTCAGGAAAGTGTCTTCCCAACAGTCTATTTGGACCGGAAGACGGTATGGTCTACCTTTGAACCATATGTAGGTAGACTTGGTAATTGGACTCAAATATTTCATTCACTAATGACAATCTGAAACTTAGAAATTGTTCAGTCCCACCCAGTTCTTGTGCACAAGATACGATTTCACTAGGCAGACATCCAACAGATAGAAGAAGAGTTTCTTGAACCACTTGATGGACTTTTTCACCGAAGCCGTGAGACGAAGCTAGTTGATCTGCAAAGTCCACCCTTTCATGCCTTTGTTGTAGTCGATCACGCATAGAGGTTTCCTGATGGGGTTTCCTTCCGGTCATGCTTCCCAGTGTCCTCCATCGCAGCCGTGTGCATTGTAGAAAGCATGCGAACATCTTTCCTGTCTTTCAGACTAAGGCATGTAGGCCGTTATCAGAAGAGCGAAAGTCAACTCAACGCTTTTTTCAGTTTCAAGTTGCGCAAGACCTTTGGTATGTTCTTGCGAGTCTTTCTAACTGTCCCAACGACGTTAGTTTTTTTTGCTTTGGAGTTTCCGGAACAAAGATAGGCTGCTGAACCAGTTGTCCAGGAAAACAGTGTACCCCCGAGAAGATCGTGGCGTCAGGTCCAGTACGATCTCGTACTAGCTGGGTGTCAATTTGTCTTGTCCTGTGTAGATTTTCAAGTTCCATGTATATTCAGCGGCAGCCCCATGCTTTGACAAACTCTGTAGACCTTTATGCCGAATCTTGCCCGCTTATTTGGGTTATACATGTACTGCTTGAACTTCAGTCTCCCTTGAATTTCCATAGTGATTCATCAGTGGTTATTCGACTCCGAGAAGGAACATAGACAGATTTGAAGTTATGAGTCAGTTCAGTTACTACTGGTCGAACCTTGCAGAGATGATCATTTACATAAATCTATATCTTGGGTCATGGTGTTTAGAAAGGAGGGAGTTCAAGAACTGAGTCCCTTGTCCAGTACAGTTTCATGCCGACTTTGGCATTATTCCATGACGATAATCATGGCCAGGAACACCAACATCTCTTTTTACGCCGTGTTGAACCATCCTCATATAACTTGGCTTTTGACACTTTGGGTTATCGGCATGTGTATCGGTTTGTCTCATCAGATATGTACCTTATAAATTGGGAGGAAAGTGTTCAAATATCTCCGTAGGGCTGCTGGTGCTATCCAAATTCTGAACTTGAAGTCCCGATGCCCCATCAAAACCATATCGGCGAGTAAAATTGTCTGTGTTATTCCACTGTAAATCTTGATCAGGTCCAGTCCTGGCTCGTTTTCGAAGTCTCGCTAATGGCACATTTATGTCAGAATCACTGGCACTACTTTCAATATCTGAAGTTTGTTCAGAAACAGATTCACAATCTGAACCACTGGTTGCCGTGAGAGTATCTTCGTCTTCACTCGAAGCCATCGTATATGGAAGTGACAGCACTGTGCATAATTACCCTGCACTGTTCAGCCGAGCGTATAGACCGAACAATAAGTGGGCAAGCTAAACCGGGCATACCCTATTCATTTCACTCGAAGTCCCCCTATAGTGTAATTGAAAGCGCTGTGTTCAGAAAGCTCTTGAAAGCCCAATCTATTCATAACACTCACATTCAAGAACAATATGGTTCACCAAACTATCAGCTTCCAAACCCCAGCAACCGCGGCTGGATAATCACCACCGTACGTGCTGGAATGCGGCTATACATGTCCACCGGCCCAGTGGCCTTCTGACAAGCCGCGGCTGTGACCATCAACCGTCCTCAGGGGTTAAAAGCAAATTATGTTTACAATGGGCCCTATATGGACACATATTAGAATGGTGAGCTCTATATTACACAATGTAAGCTTAAAAGGTGCCAAATTTAAAAGGCCCTTAAATGCTTATAAATCAAGTATAAGTTAATCTTTGAACACTTACCACAAAGTAGACTAGGATGCAAATGTATGGAGCCCAAAGTTGTAAGAGGATAAATGTTTGTAGTACAGTAGTGCAGCAGCTGGAGTATTCTCTGTCACCTGACATGCAAACTCAGTGTGCAACACATGGACAGTCTTCTATCTCTGATTTTATTGGATGAAAGTTAGGCACAATTTGCATATATTCACATGATGTTCATATGATGATCACATATGCTTAAATGTGTAGTTACATAATGTACACATACATGTACATGTACTGTATGTATGCACAACATTTAAAGAGTTCATGTAGAGTAGCCAATGCATTTGAATGCATTAGCTACATACAATGTACATGTACATCACACAAGTAACCAAATAGTGTCACACGCGTAACCTGGTTACGTGTGTCGCCAAATGTAAATTAACTGCTGCTAATTAATTATTGGGAAACATAATTAATTTGATATTTTGTCTAATGTGAGACATACATGTACATCTATTAAGACCAACGTTTGTGCCAATTTTCAAGTTGACACATTAGTCCGTTCAATGAGTAAATTCCTGAAGTAAGTTAGCCAGGAAAAAAAAAAAATAAGTAGAGGTATACATATCGTTTCGGTTTGCGGTAACACCATGTGTTTATCTCAACTAACGTGAAGCTGAGGTACAGGTTCTGAAAAGAACCGTGTCGCATAACTTGTATCTCAACCTCATATGAGAGAAAGGTTCAAGGGAGAACCACCGGGCAACTCTTTTTCTCTACTGTCGCTATGAGGAGAAGTATGGTTCAGGGAGAACCATGGGGACTTTAATGCGGGTTAATATGGTTCAGGGAGAACCATGGGGACTTCACGGGTTATTCTCAACGCTTTGATTAGCCTGCTCTAATCTTCTTCAGGAGAATGAAGAGGTTTGCCGATGCAACTCCTTAAGTAGTATTTGCTGGGATTATGTGAATGGGAAGTGTTCGATTGGTGCTACTGTTGTGTGATGTGTTGTGATTGGTTGCCACCGTGGCATTGTTCTTGTTGTGTGTTTCCTGCTGTGTGTGAGCTGCCTGCTGCTGAGGCATATCAGTTGACAGTGGGGTGGTGTTGGTGGATGGTAGGATTGAATGCCAAATGTTGCTGATGAAATAGCCGTGTCCTGGGGACAGTGTCATGTTTATGAATCTCAATAGCCTCTCGTTAGTTGAGATAAACACATGGTGTTACCGCAAACCGAAACGATATCGATATTCCACCATGCAAAGCCTCAAAACTTATAGAGGTATACAGTTTGTAGTTTGTAGAAAACAAACTCAGGGTGTTCGAGTGTGCATCATATGTGATGACGCCATCACCAAAAGTTGTTAAAAGACAAGAGTTACATCAGGAGATATGTGTTTTCATAAGATATAGTTAAAATAACATATAATGTGCTATACTGAATACATTAACTTCCGTTCCGTAAGTTCGGTTCAATCATGTGACGCCATTCATACGTCATTCATTCTTCATAAAATATTTCCTCATAAAATGGGTGTCAATTGTGCCAAATTTGGTAAAATTCTGTCTAATGTTTTCGATAGCAACAAGTGACTTTTTCCAAACCTGCCGCTAGAGGGCACTGTTAAGGCGATGACGTCACCAAATATATTTTGAAAAGAGCAGATCCTACTTATAAACCCAGAATGCTTTTTCGAATATGCTTTCAGATTTGCGGCCAATTTATAAAGAGCTTTTTAAATTTAGGGTCAATAAAGTAAGTGTCCAATAGGGTCATGTCTTTGTATCAAATGTTGAGTCTTCCATGTTCTGTATGATTATGAAGGAATCAAGAAATTATCTATTGTGGTTCACGAGATATAAAATATATTGTTTTAATTATAATTAATTACTTAATAATTCATTAGATGACCTCACTATGACGCCACAATGTTACCTGAACTATATGTTAAACCCTAATCCCAAACCCATCAAACTCCAACAGCTAGTTGATTTGCATTTTGATGGACTCAGTACTGTATAGGCCATGCATGGTGTTGGATTTTGGTGGATTCAGGAAGGTTGCTGTTAAAACCATTAGGGGGTTAGGGTTGGTCTAACTATGTGTTAAGTTTTTAAGGTTCTTTGAACTCCACAACTATGTTTTGGCTGTACAAATACATTTACAGAATAGTGATTCTGAATAGTTGTTCACTTAAACTCCGGGTTCGACTGGAAGAGAGGTCATATTAGGTCACGCCTGTGACAGAACTAAAATCACATATTTCAAGATCTTCAGATGATGCAAAGTGAAAATATCTTTGTGGTTCATGAGATACAATTTTTTGAAATATTAAACTTTGATTTAGTGTAATTCGATATCTGATGACCTCACCATGACATCACAACTTAGTATACAAAGTTATGTTAAGGTCTAACTATGTGTTAAGTTTAAGGTTCTGTGAACTCTGCAACTATGCTTTTTGTCTCTGGATATGTCTTGCTCGAACACCCAACTAGAATTAGTATTAGTTTTAAAAATACAAAACACTAGGTGTCTCGAAAGTTAACTGTCAACTGCTAGAAATTGATGATAAGGTACCAAGGTCCAGTTGAAAGTGGTATGTGAAACAATAGTACTTTCTCATGAACACATGAAAAATAATGCTTAGTACCACATTGTAATTTAGTGCAGGAGATATGAGTTTTCAGAATATCAAAATTAAAATTACATATAATATGTGCTATGCTGAACACCTTAACTTCCAGTTCCAGTCAAGTTACTAATTTAAAACTTCCAAAAGTAATAAACTGGATGTCTTTGTCATCTAAATTTTGTGAAATTTCTGAGATGGGGAATATGTACCCTCTTAAAACAGGTAATCTGAAGCCTATATGACACAATTATTCTTCCTATGACTTCATTGAAAAAATAACATTAATACTTTGGTTCAATTTCTGAGATGGGACGCTCCTGAGTCTGTGATGTCATAAAACATTTTTGGAAGAAGTCACTATATAGGGGTTTACAATTCCGCGTGACAGACAGGACAGATTTACACTACCTGTTTTTTTCGAGGTCCTGTCAAAAACAATCTGTAAGGTGTACCTTCTAAGTTATGTGGGTATAAAGTCAAAGTAAGTTAACTCATATATCAAATTAAAAAACAATCCATGAAACTAGAGGATTCAGTGGCTGTATAGTGACTAAGCAAAATCAGCATGACAGACGGGACGGAAATTACACTCAATTTTTTGAAAACGATTTTCATTGGAAAAAGCTATCTGTTCTCCTATGAAATTTAATGTTTTTCACTTTTATACAAATAATCAGTAAACATTATGACTTACATGTAGTTATTCAAACATGGAACTGGAAACACAAGGCTCCATTAAAGTTGTGATGAGGCAGGACGTACAGATCCGGGTGACATTTTGCACGCTAAGCCAAAAGCATCACTTGAATCAACAACAACAATTACCATTACTACAAATTAATAATAAAGTTACTTTTCAACAACAATTAATCAGAGAGTACCCGTTTAAAGAGACAGTAGAATTGGGCACGATATCGTATTTTCCACACCTGAATTAAGCTAATTTTGATTTGTGTGTTTCATTGGTCAACTAATTAATCAACATTTCACTTGCAAAGGCACTATTTTTTAATATCTTAATATTTTGACACAAACAAGTATGTGCAAAAGATATCAATAAATATGCACTAGATTCAGCTTTACAATCTGGAGTGAAAAGTCAAACATTTACATTTAAATTTTGGCACTTTTGCATTAAAATAAATTAAATTTTTCCTGTTTCTTTTTCAAACAATGTAACTTGGGTAAACTGTTATGTAAGGTTTTCTCTTTCCTAACCTATTGATTCACCATACTTGTAACTTCAAACCATGTACTGCAGAAATTTGAGTCCCTCTACTCTCATGAGTAGACACGTGCCTCTCTACAGTTGATACATGGTTTGACACGGTACTTATGTAAATTCAGTATGTCAAGCATACTATAGTGCATGCATCACTACATGGGTATTTTTTATAATTAATAGTTAGTTTACGCTTTTATTGGACAAATTTATCAGCGTTATATTATTTTAAAAGAAGGACATGTAGTATTAAAATGTAAAACAGTCTACTTTTTTCAAACCTAAAGATTAAAAAATGTGACAGATTTGTGGGACAAAATAACAAAGTCTGGGTAAAATTGTGACAGACGGGATGTAGAGTTTTTTTGAGATGGAATATCAGATCAACTAAAACATAGAAAGTTATTTGTATTTTTACTTTCTAGGTGTGGTCACCTTGATAGAAGATGCGGAATTCAACTTTGAACCAACAATATCTTTTCATGTAAAAAATACACAACTTTTTTTAATGTGTTTTGTGACAGACGGGACATTACTAACGTAGATTATTTGAAAATGTTACAAGATTGTCATATTTCATCTTTTGGGTTAAGAATTATCTCGTGGTGGATAGGGAAGGTATCTGACTTCATAGTCAACCAATAATGTAATTATCTTTGAAGCTATAAGCAACTGTCCAACTCAGGGAACTAAAATTTCCATCACAAAATATGGGAAAAATTCTACTTCTGTTTTCCCAAACTTCTGAAAGCCTTGATAAAATAAATCCAAAGTACAGTAGAAGGGAAAAACATCAACTGTTTCTGAAAGCTTGGTTAGGTCTACTTTTGCAATCAAAAATGATTTACAAATGAAAATGTATTTTAATGAATGAATAGCAACCTTACGCTTTACAAATAATGCTTCAAATGTTTAGGCCTTATTTATTTATTGTTATTATTATTTATTTAATATTTATTTATTTATGTAGATTTATTTATTTATTTATTTATTTATATTTATTTATCTATTTATTGCTGTTTTTAGCAAAAATATAATTAAACATGTCATGTAGTTATTACATTGTACATAAATTAAAAATTACAATTCAGGTGCTGGAGATGGTTCAAGCGAAAAAAACAAAGCACTAACCATTTAGAAATTAGCTAACCTGCCAACCAAAAGCCAATATTTAAAAATAAAACCAACAATTTTGGGTAGAAAATTTACTGACTATTTTGTTGTTTTAGACTCTTTTTTTTCCACACTCTTTTTTGGTTTATTAGAAGCAATCATTGTGGGAAGTTCACAGTTGGTCTTCAAGTTAATTGATAAACATTATTCCATTTGTCAAAATTAAATTCATTTAAGTTGATAAAATAATAAAAGAAATAAACTACATAAGTTAAAAAAGAAAATCTGGATCTCTTGCCTTCAAAATCAAAAGTAATTCATTTTGTATTTAAATTAACTGCAGTGCCTGAAAACCTTTTTCACCTAATTTCAAATTCCAAAGCCACGTTCTTAACAAAATTACATTTAAGGCAAAATAATATATGGCTTGGGTGTCTCGGAATAATTTTACCAAAGGTGCAATGCTGAGGTTGACAAGTTATTCATTATAAAAAGTCTGCAGTTTTGGTCATTAGTACATTAAGTATAAAATCTTTATATTGAAAAATCTCTCATTTCCACCTCCTGGCTAATCTTAAAATCTTCTAGTCTGGTCTGGTGTCAATGACCACTTTGTTAAAAAATGTCCTGTGGGAACAGTGTCGATGGCCTCTCTGCGTCTGGTGTGCCATGTGTCAATGGAATTGTGTGATGAGTTGAGCTGCACCTACCAGCTTCGATTTGGTGGTTCTCACACACACACACACACACATACACTCTTGCCTACTTCGTACAAATGCTGCATTCCAATGAGAATGGTGTAAATTTCCATGCATTTTCCCAACAGAAAGACCTACATATATACTAACTGTACATGTATGTATGCTACATGTACATGTATATATGTCATTCCTCAACCTGTAGTAATTCTTCAAGGTAGTAATTCTTCATATTGAGAGGTGATGACTTTGAGGAAGGAACATTTGTGACCCAATATCATGTAAAAAGGTAGAGAAATTCTTCCACGCTCTATTTTATTATTCCGGGTTACATTATAGTATTAAACTCATGAGACAATGTACATTGTATGCATGTATGAGATATATTAATTACTGTGTGTGTGTATGTACCCGATATGCGGATATTCGTACACATGACATACATGTATAGGAAAAGTAATTCAGCATATTGTTTCACTCTAACCTTCCATGTTTGACTGGAAGGAGGTCAGATTGGGGTCATGCGTCTGTAAACTTGAAATGTGACAGACATAGTTCAAGATCTTTAAGATGATGAAAAGATTATGAAAATATCTTTTTGTGTTTCATGAGATGATTTTTTTTTACATACATACATGTACATATTTATAGGGAATAGTAATTCTAGCATATTGTTTCACTTAACACTTCCTGTTTCCGGACCTACTAGGTCAGATTGGGGTCATGTCTATGAACGAAAATGTCAGCATACATGTAATTCAAGATCTTTAGAGTGCCTAACTAAAATTGGGGATGGTGCAGCCTTTGCTTCTGGGGTTGTTGGGAGTACCAAGCTTGCTAGAGGGTTGGGAAAAATAATTTGAAAAACAAGGGTGTAGAGATTAGCACTGTGCTCAACCTTAACTAGAGCAGATAGTCCCTGTGCTCGCCATTGTCTCAGTTGTACAGATAACCTGTTTAACTTGTCCTACTCGAATGACCTTATTGTTTGCATACAAAACTAAAATCAAATCCAGTAGTGACTTAATTTTCCTTGATCCAGGTAATACATAATGATCTTTTACCAAAAGTGTATTCTAGTGTCATGATTGGTCCCTTTTAATTGTTTCTAGAGACAGACTATGCGCGTTGATTAGGCACATATATTCTTTTGTGTGTAGGTAAAGATCTTTTTTTCTCAACTTCATAAAGTACATACATTCATAAAGTATGTAAACCTAGAGTGTATTCTTGTACATGTACATATTAAAGGTTCGACAAATGCATCATAAGTTTTCTTCTAGAAGGATGGGTACTGGAACCAGCAGTATCTTGCTCAGGTAGATGCCTTTGTGCAGCGTTGCAAGGACTTACTTAGGTAAAGTAATTTTTAATCTAAACATTTTCCATAGTGAAATGGTTATCCTTTTAAAGGATGACAAATGGATTGTGTGTTTGTGACAGTTGATATTATTAATGTGTTTCAGTCTCCAGG
>CM055825.1:9864881-9898165 GCA_029582265.1 Zoroaster sp. YZ-2022 | reverse complement strand
CGCGAAATTTGGGTACATTTCCCGTCACGGGAAAAACATTTGTAAAAAAACCAATAAGAGGAGAACAATACAAACAAACTAACTTCAATCTTTATAGCAAAATTTCCTCAAAGTTGATTACGAATGATTTTTTGTTAAAAATCGTTATAACGTTCACTTATGATTAAAAAAGATTTTTTTGAACATTTTTTTGTTTTAAGTTTTTAAATGATTTTAAACATTTTGTTTCATATTGGTTGTTATATGGAATTTTATTTAGGGGGTTGCACCATTTGAAAATGTAAAGTTATTTCAAAAACATTTTGGGGATTTTCAGGGTGTTATTATATTTAATTAGTGATTATGAGTTTGGGAGAGCGAGGGTAGTAAAAACCCCCAAATCGAGCTGACATTATTTTTGACATTTTTTTTTGTTTTATTATTCAGATCTCAAAATTATAATTAAGGATGGGTTTGGGGAATTTTGCTTAGTTTCGATCACTTGTTTTTTCCGGAATACCGGATTTGAGAAACGCCGGGGAAATTGATACATGAGAATTCATTGAGAGAAGATCAACAAACAAATAGAGATTTGAGTTTTTAAAAAACCTAGGGTCGGGGGGAAGTAAACTTAAATTTTTTGTAAAATTGTTTTGCAAAACGATCTGTACAATGGTGCAAATAGGGAAATTTTCCCTTTTTGGAAGATTTTTTTTAAAAAAACTTGACTTCCCGGTTTAGACAGGGAAATAAAGGTCAAAATTTAACTTTTGTAAAATTGTTTTTACAATTAACGATCTGTACAATGGTCAAAAAATTTTGAATTTACCTCAGGTTGTTGAGAAAATTTTTTAAATATTAAAATTTACTCGGTTTGGGAAAAGGGCAAAGTCACCTTTTAAAATTTTTTGACAATTAAACCCCTACAAGGAAAAAAATGTTAAATTTACCCTTTATTGTTGGATACGATTTTTTTTATTAAACTTTTACCGGTTTTACAAAGAAGGCAAGGGGGGGCATTTTTAAATATTTTTTTACAATTAACGACCTGACAATGGTTTAAAATTGTGAATTTACCTTTTGGGTTGTTGAGAAATTTTTAAAATTAAACTTATTCCTGTACGGGAAAAAATAAATTTTTTTTTTGTAAATTTTTTTTAAATTAAAATCTGACAATGGAAAAAAAAGAATTTCCCCTTTTGGGGTTGTTGAAATATGTTTTTTTAAATATTAAACTTTACTTTTTGGGACAGAAGTAAGGTCAAATTTACTTTTTAAATTTTTTTAAATTAACGATCTGTAAATACAAAATTGTGAATTTACCCTTGTGGTTGTTGAGATAAAATTTTTTAAATTTTAAAACCCTTGACTCGGTTTAGACAGGAAAAAATAAAGGGGGGTCCCCTTTTTTTAAAATTTTTTTTGAAAATTAACGATCTTTTGGGTGAAAACGTAATTTCCCTTTGGGGTTGTTGAGATATTTTTTTAATATTAACCTTGACCGGTTTTGGGCGGGAAGTAAAGGTCACATTGCCCCTTTTGTAAATATTATTTGACAATTAAGATCTGTAAATGGTGAAAGAAAAAATTTTACTTGTGGTTTTTGAGATATGTTTTTTTAATTTTAAACTTTGACTTCCCGGTTTGGACAGGAAGTAAGGTCAATTAAATACCACAACTCGTGTTTCATCTACTTGTTAAGTTCTACACATGCCAAGTTTCAAGTTCAGGTGAAGTTTCAGTATGTGCCGTTACCGGGACAGTTATTAGGAGAAGAAGAAGTAAAAAAAACTGAATAAAATAATAGGTGTTTCTGGCACATACCCGAACACCTAATAACACAGATGCGCAGGCCATTACTTGGGAACTGTGACGTCACGTTAGACTCTGCACATTATTTTGTATATAAGGCATTGCATGAAAAAATTCCATCATTTCCACCGACTGCTTCGCCTTCTGATCTGATGCACCAGAGTGATAAAACAAAACAAAACACCACTTTCAACAAAATGAGCAATCAACCAACATCTCGAGGATGATGGGTAGTCTGCTTGTTCTGTGTCATTACGGGAGAAACCTGCAGGAGGTATAGGCATCCCCGATGGACTGTGTGGCAGAATTATCGTTGATGTAGATCCCCAGTATGTCGGTTATGTCTTCGACCGGCGGTGCCTACAGTCTTCAAAACTTCACCCGGTTTGATTTCCCGTGTTCAAGCACGAACAGCAAATTATGTATTTTACTTATGATCAGCCAGCCGACGTACGTTGATCGGCCCTAACAAGGGAGAACTATTCGCCTCGGCGCGACCACGGTGGATTTCTGACAGCAGCTGGCCGCCAAGGTATTCAGTATACCCGCTCTTCCGTAATGTGATCGACGAGTGGTTCTATAACGTATCACGTCAGAGGGGATTACCTACGTTGATTCCAATGCAGATTTGGGTCCCTCGGTGTATACCTGACGACGTCCCGTTCAGGACAATGCAGTTCCGCCATCTTCAAATTCAATGACGTCACATTCAGGATCAGAACGACGGACAGTTCGTTTACACTCAATCAGTTAAACTATTATTATGAACAGTTACTTGGCATTTATCGAAATGTACGACCGGTATTCGAGCGGAAAGAATCGTTAATCATCCCGCTCATCTGTTCCCGGCGCAGCACGGGAGTTTTTCAGGTGGGGTTGTTGGTGCGACCGCGAATAGTGATAGAATCTTTTATGTACGTGTCCTCAACTCACATGCGCCTGAATTCATCAAGCAGGGACCTGTGGCGTCTGCTAATGGTAATCGATTTCAAGCAAACTCTGACATTTCATTAAACTGCTCTGGGATACCAACAAACCAGACTTGTACGGTTTACAACCCCGCTAAAAAATGCTGGAACTCTGCTTTTCAGAAAGACAGCACCGAGGTGTTTTGCATATGCATCAAACTCACTGGTCGGCACTGCGAGAAACCACCACTAGAAATATGCCCCAGCCTTTCGAACTGTTACAACTAATACCATAGTCCGGAACACCTTTATGATGGAGCCAGCTGTAACCTGGTTTTGCGGAGAGGATTACTACCCCACTATTATTTTGCAGTGTGCCAAGTGAATGAAACAGCCAAACCATGTTACGGTGCGGGTCGCTTACGACCTGTACAAAGACTACAACGCCATCACCCGATAACCAGCTTTGTCTGACAGCGGCAGGTCTAGTTTGAGTACTGTGGCTGGTCAGGCTGGAGTAGCTGGTCAGGTTAACAGCTGGTCGAGCTGGAGCAACAACAGACGATTCCTCGTCAAGCAGTAACTATGTGGAGCCAGAAGGATCTTGATTTTCACACTGGTGCTAGTCATAACTGTGAATTTACCTACCTTTTCGTCATCTACTTTATCTTAAAATGCAAAGGAGAACCGGACGTTTGAGAGAGAAGTTTCCTCGAGCTGACACGAGTAATACCTATGAGCCTGATCAAGGACAGAACCAACACACTGGGGAAGAATCTATGGTTGCGCCCCCAACGACTGCAGAATATGTCACACTGAGGCAGGAAAACAAAACCGAAAAAGATCGAGTCATATAAAAAAATATATGTTTTTAAGCGATCCTGTCCATAACTTGTTTTATATCTTTCTGGTTTTATCTTCTACCCTTGGACAGTAGGTTGCTTTGAAACAAAATGTTAACTTTAACATGTGTGTACAGTTCAAGTATAGTGACCTTGGCCTTGTTGAAAGAGGTGTTTTATGATGCCATTTTCATATATTATAATGCCTGGCCGAGTCATTCCGCGCGAGAGAAAGATCTTACTTAGCAAACTCGAAAAGCGGGCTCAGCTTGGGAAGATTTGTTTCTCCAGGTAGCGCCAAGCACAGCCAATTATTACATGGCGAGCCCGTTTGTTATCACTACAGTAACACGTACGAGAGTAGTGCACTACACCGACGGGCAAGGCAACAGCCAATCTCGCGTAGAGACATACACGGAAACGGTAGTCACTCACCGAAGACTTCCAAACGTTCTCTTTCAACTACTGGACAGACGAGGTCTCTGCTCCAAAATAGAGGGCGTCGGCACGTCTGGCGTGACAGAATCCGACTCGACCAAAACCGTAACACCCGGTGATCTAGAGACGCTTTTCAGAATACATGTCCGGCTTCGAACAATTTAAGAGAAGGAACGAAGGCATGGATACTTTCATGGATGCATCGGAAGACATGGGCGTTCCTGGTTTCGAAACGCGTCGCAGGCATTTAGGCAGGAGAGCACAGCCCCATAGCCTTTGGTGGATGAAAATGCTGCTACTGTTGGGTTGGCGGTTATCATTGGTGTCACTTGGCCCTATCGGTGGTATTTCGGAGAGCGAAAACAGGGAAGACGTACTATACTATCATCAAAAGTTCTACCATGACGCGGCCGTTGAAGTAGACTCCGGAGGATACGCATACGGCCATAAGGACACCCAAGTGGGGAGGAATTGAGAGAGAATTACGTAAGAGCATTGCAACTGTAGACGACGAATCAACCACTCAATCTGGTTCTTCAACAGGACTAGCAGGCATCGAATCATCCAGACCATTACGCTGATTAATGACCAGCATCGCGCTGTTGACGCAGGAGGACCTACTGTAAAAGAGTCGCTCTTTGAAGTATTCTCGCTTCCAACCTAGGGGTGAAAATTGTCCAAGGGTATCTGACCCATTTCGGGTCAGACCTGATCATCATCAAATAAACTCACAATGGAAACTGACTGTTTATGAGAATTTAGTCAAAAATACTCGGAAGCGGAGCAAACTTCGCGACTTCTGGATTATCGCAACCGGTGCAGTTCTCTACACCAACTGTATTTAAAGATGTAGATTTTGTGTCATGTACTGTGCTTTTCTTTTGTATAGGCTATTTTTGTTTCTTTTACAAATAATTTAATGGAAGATTTTAAATGTTTAATGTTTATTATATTTTTATATATACATGTGCAGAAACGAGAAGAGAGAACTGAATTGAATTCAATTGAACAGAGCTATCCAACCCTGTAGTTGGCAGTCTCGCAAACTGGCAATAACTTTGTTTTGGATGTCCAGATCCCAAGCCATGAAACCCTAGCTTCATGCCTTGTAGCGCCAGGAATCACGCCCCACTAAAGTTGCCCCTTCTATACATAGAAACGGTAGTCGAGGATCACTCTGATGGGTTTTTCAGCTGGATAAATGCAGCCGAGAACTCGGGGCACAAAATTATCTGAGCCTTATCCGGGTCAGATTATACTCTGGGAACATTTCCGGATCAATTGACCTGATATAAATTATGGCAGTTAGTAATGTTCTTTAAGCAGTTTAATACATTATAAGGTCGCTTGTATTTTATTATGACTTCCTCCCAGAAATATACACAGGATCATTTAATTTTAAATATATTTAAACAATTTAAAAGATGACATCATTGCTTTAACAGTCCCCTCTATACCTCTAGCTGGATCCTCTCGTGTTTGATGTTGCTTCTATAATAAGTATATGAACGACAGCGCGTATACTTCAGTCAGTTGCTTATTGAATTCACTTGTCTTGTGGGCAATTTCCAGGGTTACTCACGTTACATTTTGGATGTAAGTTAGGCTCACTTTATATATTTATCCAGAAGTTACGCATTATACCCAGGCCTTACTAAGCACAAAAGTATATAAAAGTTATGCGTAAAGAGAAAATGCTGGTTACTCACGTTACATTTTTGGAGACATGAATAAAACGTCACTTTTTCTCTTAGGATAACAAATTTCTGAAATTATTATTTTGTGCTACGTAAGGTTTGGGGCACAATGCAACCACTGTGAAAAAAAACGATTAGTGAAAGATATGCATGTATTATGGCATTGAAGAGTTACACCCCAGCTCATATTACCTCAAAATGTAACGTGAGTAACCATTGATTTGCCCTTGTGCACTACTTGGCACGTAATATCAGAAGTTTATTACTTGCTTGTACTATTTAGGTAATAGACTTCTGGTATGTCTTATGCATGTCACGTTTTCTCTCAAAATGACAGCATGTCAAAACAAAATAATTTCTTAGGATGTCTGGAACTACAAAAAAAAAATAAAAATAAAATAAAATAAATACAAAATACTTCATGTAAACATCTGTAAATATTATACATATATTTCGAGATATATTTTTGTTTCCAGTAAATATAATGTATTTTAAAGCTTAACAGCAGTGTGACAGATTAATCTTTTATTAATTAGTTTTTCTACACTTATATATACTAGTTACGATTGTACTGTGTAGTAGGCCAATATATACGGCAATACACTAACTTTGATATTTGGAGAAGGGTTTAGAATCTAATGTAAAGCTTTATTGCGCATCTTATGGATTTCTCAAAACTTTGCAATTGAAAAATTAATAATTATATTATGCCTGCTTTCTGCTTGAATTGATATAGTAATAATTATATCCAGTAATATAGTTTAAGTGTGTATACAATGTAGGGGCCTATATAGTCAGAGGCTCCAAATCCAGCGGCTTGGGAAGGTTATATTTCCCCCAGTGATTTTAGAGGGTGACCAATGCAATCAATCCCCAATATTTGTCCCACTAAAATTCCACACATCAGCTCGGTCCCTTATCGCTCGTGACCACGCCCAGAACCTGCGGTAAAGACCGTGCGATAAACTGTTATTCCTTATTAATACATTGTGTTTCAGTGCTATCTTATATTTGTATCTTTTGAAGAGTTTAAAACCTTTTAGCAAATTTAAAACACATCTTTAGAACTGTTAATTCAGTCTTTTATACCGCCTTTTTATAATTTTATATACGACAATTTATATCATGTGCCGTACAGTAATAATGAAAGCTTATTTTAAACCACTGTAAAAATGAAACTAACAGTAATTAAAATGAATAATTAATCAGGTTTAACCAAAATAAATGTAAAAGGCTGATTGTACAAAAACAAATAATGAATAATCTACGCGTGAATACTCCCATTACGGCGGGGGTGCTTAATGGTTTATTTGCTTTGCGGTACTTCTGATGAACTGGGTTCATCAGGTATACAACATACTTTCCGTCATTGCAGGTATAAGCGTATGGGAATATCAATGAAATAAATTTCCTTTTATCTGATATGATATATCAAAGTCCAGTGGCGTGTAAATCCAAGTTGAAAAGTAGGGAGGGGACAGCAGGGGAACTACAGCGCAAAAAACCTCAAAACAAAAAAAATCATAATTCCATAAATAAAGAAGGTACCAAACGGACATAAAACACACAAACAATAAATATGTAAACAACCCAAAATTTCTCCTTTTTTGCTTTGTGTTTCTTCGAATTATTCTCCTATTACTATTATTTTTACCATATGATAAAATTATGGGGGTGGGGGGTATATCTGCGTCCAAGTCGATTGCATGCAAAAGATTTAGGTCTATTCATTTTCCAATGTTTCAGCTGGCAAGACACGTAGGGCAGCTGTGCCACTACTATTCGACAACAAAATATCACTACGTTTGAATACTTACTGCATACCTTAAATGTTTAAAATAAATTACCGGTATGCAATACTTCCATGAATAGGTTCTAATCTACACTGTTGGAAGTCCGTGCAATACTCAGGCCTATTAGAAATCTTTGAAAAGAAAATAGTTTTACACAAAACGTCGAGGATGGTATCAGAAATCCTTCAAATATTTCTTTATATCAGGTGCTATTGTTCTTTTAAAATTAGTGAAATAATTTTTTAAAATATGTATTTTTGATATCCAACGACAGAAATTCCACGTTGGAATAAATACGAAAAATCTGAATGAATTTTAACTGTTTTCTCATTAACACAATGATGGTGAAAAGTTGAGACATTGGTCACTGGACATGACACCTCTTGATTCGGCGTATGAAGTTAAGATCCATATTTACAGATCTTTTTATCTAAAGTGTACTCTAAAGTTTTAGATTGAAATCCTAATCAACTGATTGAAAGTATTTTAGCAGCTTTTCACTAGTTTCAAACGGTTAGAGTGGAATTTCAATCTAATAATTTTAGCAACTGAAGGTATAACATAACCCTCTAAGTTGAATATATAATATAATTATTTGTGGCAAATTCAATAATGTTTAAATCTTACCTACCTTTTTATTACCGGTATGCACCGATTTAGACTTAATGAATTACATTACAGAAAATGTCATTCAACATTTCGTATCCTTCCGTTCTCTCCACAATGTCCATACAGCCTCACCGGATAGGCTTTTTGTGCCCTGATGGCCATGCTTTGCAAGATTGTACGTGCGTTTGGCATTTTCTGTTTCGTGGTCCCATCGGACTGATAATCGACGACAACATATGTATTGAGCCGTACGCATTTATGCAAAATGTTACATGTATTATAAATAGTAATATTTAGGGCTAAACGAATACACATCGTATTCGGCGGCGTAGCCAGGACTTTTTCAGTGGGGGGCAAGGCACGCTTTTCAGTGGGGGGCCCCAGGGGTATGGGTTTTCACACTTTCTTTTATCTTTTCTGTTTTGGGCACTATGAGGATTTTCATTAAGTGGGGGCAAATCTGGGGGCACTGGAAATTTGTGGGGAGGCATCAATGTACCTCCAGGCCCCCGGCTACGCTGCCGCTGATCGTATTATTGTTGAGGACATATTTTCCATGCATTGATAAGCGCATGTATTCACAAAATAATAGTGGTGAGTGGGGACAGCCATTTCTTTAATGGCCTCCCCACCTTCGTGATTGTTCGCCTCATCATTCGACCTATACTTGATAAGACTCAATCTGATTTCCTTATATTTCTTCTCATTTCTCCAACATTTTGTCCATTAACTGCGCATTTCGTATCCCGTCTCCATCCTATATTTACCACGGATTTCATCATTGTTTGGAGTGGTTAAACAAATACTGGGCAATGAGGCAGGACTGAAACCCGAACCGTTAACAGTCGCCTAGCCTGGCAAATATTTCCCAAACGATTGCAGGAAACCCAAAGATTGATATTGTTAAATGTGAATGTTGTTGAGGAATCATTGGTTTCATTCAAAATAATATAGAATTTTAAAAGAAGGCTGTTCCTTTCAAAAACATTAAAAAAAAAAAAAAGTTTATCACGTAGGCCTGCGTATAAAGCCGAGGACCTCTGATTGTTCTCCTCCATTGTCCCGACAACCATTGACCACACTGTTCTTCGTTGTATTAGCAATCGAGGACCTATATAAGTATTACCAAAGTATCTACACAAAAATGTATAGGCCACTCTCTTTATTAAATAAACACGGCATTTTTTTACTACTCAAGAAACAGCTTTAGACGCGCAGGTCTTCCAAGCTGGAGGAAGCAGTGTAAGGGTTTTTATCTCAGCCGGCTGCTAAGCTACAGGAACGTACGCCAATTAGCACTGCGTATGTTACGTACCGCTGGATCTCTCAGGAGGGGTCAAAGCAGGGCATGCCAGTCAGCAACTCTCTTCCCCCAGCAAACTCGCCCCGCCCATAAAGGCTCGCCCTTTGGTGCCAGTACTGAAACTCGACCCTCACAAAGTCGCCCCCAGACAAACTCGCCGCCTCGGAAAAGGGTGGCAGGTTTGTAAAGGCATGCAGTTTGTCAAGGGACGAGATTGTAAGGGCGAGTTTGCCAGAAGGCGCAGGATTAACTTGGGCATCCAAAGCGGGATCTAACGTAAATCTAATGTCAATGCCTATTAAAAAGGCAGAATCAGTACAAAGTCATCCGCCTATTGACCTCGATATGTTGAGGAAAAACCCTGGGTATAGAATGGGTCAGAATTACAAATAGGATACACAAACTTAAAAAGAGCAAAGGAAATAAACCAACTGGTCATACAACAATCAAAATGATAGACACTCACTATAATGAGAACACAAACGACAGACGATCGGCAACAGGACCACTAAACGACGACATGGCAGACGACGATGACGACGACATCTCAAGCGTTACCACCTATGACTACGATGATGACGATGCCACCCCCTACGACAATACCGCTCCGTGCCATGACGACAATGAAGAGACGGTGAAAAAAGGCCCAACTTAATTGTTGGACAGCAAGATTTCCAGTGCAATATGATCTCCGTGATTCTGTTTCATGGCAGCATCATTTTAATGTGTTAAACATGGTACACACCGCCCCAAAGGGCAAAAATGGGCTTGATAGAATGATAGATAATCATTTTGGAAGGTTTTCTTCAAAACAAAATCCAGGTATCGTGTAAATTACCGAGAAAATGTCCAAAAAAACAACAATAAGGGGTCCCAAAGGTCACGTATAATTATTTCCAGTTGTCTACACGACCGTGAAAACCTGTATAACAATTGCCGATTGTATTTAGACTGGTACCTCAGCATTGGGCACACCGTTGTGATTGTAACAAGAGACAAAGGGGTTCAGTGTCTGTTACATTTTGTATATGTTGTAAACACTCGAACGATCACAGAATTCCTGGATTCGATTACAACCAGGTGCACGTCGACGTCCAAGATCATCCAAAAAGAGATGAAAATGCCACAATGAGCTTGATAGACATTGGATCAACTATGGAGAAGCATAGACTGAACAAAATGATTACTTAGCAGCATCTGTCTGGACATACTAGTTCGGACTTGGGTGAGCATCTCAATGCGTATGATCAATATTATTATTAGTTTGCATTGCTATTGGTAGATATACATGATGTACAGGACTGTACATGATGAATACCCTAATCATGACGTGTCCCCTGGCAATTAGGCCTATGTGAAAATTGCCCTCACCCCATTACATTACATTACATATGAAAGGGAAGCTTCAATTTGGTTCAGAAATTAGATTTTCATATTCTCAAAAATATTATCAAACATTTTATTTTGGGTCAGGACACATGCCTTAGACCAAAATTAAATTTGTCCAAGTGCTTTTATCTAGTTGAGAGAGAGAGAAAAAAAATAATTATGTAAAAATACAAGAAGTTACTCAGATATAACTTTGTGAAATTTACGAGGGGAGCACCTATTTTTAATTTTTTAAATAAATTTTCTGGGTTAGTTTTATGCTATATTTTCGTGAGATCCAATTCAACATTAGTTAACATGTTACTAGGTTGAAGTTATCGTTCATTATCAAATACCTAATGATGAACATTTCATTTAGTTTTAATGGTTTTTTATTATTTAAAAAAAAAATAGTTTTTAGTATAATTTGTTATTATTTTTTGCAACATATGTACAGCAAAAGTACTGGCATTTTCAGTCCAAGAGAAGGGGTCTATCTGATAAATCCACTTTTCCATTCCATATCCAGTTAAACAATGTTTTACCTTATTTCACAGTGCGATTGTTGATAATGTTTGGCAATGTATTTAAATCTAAGCCCTTACTCCTCTTTTCACTCTTAAATCTTTTCAGAAAGAGGACAGAAACATCTTTGGTACTTCAACTGTACAGAATTGATGCTGGGTGTGATTCTCATTTATATTAAACACCAGTCTTCGGTCCAATGGAAATTTGGTAATTTGGAATCAAGCATGTCTGTTCCCCCCTTTACTTTTATTGCATGTTGCCCCTCCCTCCCTAGTTCTTGGATTCTATAGTGCTGTAAATGATTGTTCAAATAATTTCAGAAAGCAAAATGTGTTGGTTCATCACCAGTGGCAGGACATGCCATTACCACGAGAACTTAAGGGGGGGGGCAAACATTTTATTCTGTAAATTACCAAGGTCAATGACAGCCCCTAAATGTCACCCATTCTGAACTGTCACCAAATCGTAAATACAGAGCTACATTTATTATGCAGAGATTGATTTTGTTTCTCTATCAACAAAGGATCATGGTTTGGGGTTTTCATTGCAAGTCATTTCACTTGTTACATGTGTAAGGGCCATGTACACTCATTGTTAGATTCTCTTTATATAAGCTAAAACAGGGTCAAAGCAAAGTGGTTTCAATTGGATTATGTAGGGGGGAGGTGGAACCACACAAATCAAGTCGTGAAATAAATGGACAAATAAAATAAATATGTATTTCATTATTTTATTAGCAATTTACAAGCACCCATACATCTTGATTATATTCTAATTTCCTAAACATTTGTGTACAAATGGCACTGATCTTTAAACTTGTAATTTTATAGATTGGATGCAGCTACAGACATTTTTGGAAGTTAAAATGTGTTAACAACCTTTGAAATGTAAAAAGCAATGTAGAATTTGTTTTCAAATTTTATAAATGATTTTAATTATTTGCAGTATATAAGGAAAACAAAGACAATTTATAAGCATGTCACAATAAGGAGATGCTTGATTACTATCATTGTCAATTTATCATTATATTTACATTGTTCATTATAAACTTGAGTTGAAAGTGAAGTATATTATAAATAAAGATCACCGGGATATATATAAACATGCAACCATCTATTACATTATTTTTGTACAAGACTTAATGCCAAGACATAAATACCAATGTTGGCTTCATCTAAATCTACCAATTTGAAGTTTTTTCCATAAACAAAATGAAAAGGGCAAGCAATTATCAGATTTGGTGCAAAAGTGGATGTAATTACATTTAATTTTGTTTGAATCTGTCAATTAGCTAAATACAATTGTATTGGCCTTACTCTTCTGCTGTTGGCAGGGGGAAGAGGGAAAAACACGGATGCAAACTTTCTTTAACTTTATCATGTATAGTATTTATAAGCTTGTTTTCTAATGAATTACAAATTAGCTGATATCCATACAAACTTTGAGGGCTGCATACATTAGCCTTGTTGACATAAGCTGCATTGTTTCTTCTCCACCCAACTATTATACGGTTGTGCTTTTGAGTGAGACTCTGTGGCACCCGATACATGAACATGGGATGAAATGCACAATTATACAGCCAACTTTCTATTATGTTCCATGTAGCGAAAATTATTGACAACCTTTGAAATGGAAATATCAAGAGTGTAAAGACTCTTCTCTCACAAGGGCAACTTTTTCCTTGGTAAAGAAAAAAACAAAAAGAAAGGGAAATATTTATAAGTGCTCTCCCACAAGCTTCAGTGTCTTCAACAACCCAGCCCCCAAATCAATTTAACCCCACTTCCTGTCCTTTGAATTTTGGAAGCCAAGTTTAATCCAGTTACTACCATAAATCAACTTCAGTTTGTGACTTTATGCCCATAATAACGCTGGAATAAGCTGGATCTAACTACCTACAACCACCAACAAACTATTTTCATAGTGTTTTACATGTTGATTTATCATCTGGCATGATTTTTGGAAAAGCATGTGTTGGGCAATAGTGTCCAATATCAATTATGCATATAATGGGTTTGTGGGTAGCACCATGTAACTATCTCTACAGTTTAATAGTGTTGGCTCTTATGGAAGAACCTGTGGTGAGAAACTTTCTGAGTTTTTCCCATCGGTATACTCAATCATCTTCATCCCGTGAAGACAATCAGAGTATACTGATTGGAAACATAAAGCATCGTCACTGCCAGTTCTTCTCCAGAACCCAATGCTATTTACTCACTTCCTTGAAAGATAATTACTCTTTAGTCCTACTGTTCTTCAATCCATGAAACTTCAAAATATTTCAACATTTTCAAGGAGTACACAGAATACTAATAGAGTGGTTTGTTTGGGTGTGTGTGGGGGGGTGGAGGGCTGTCAGTTGCCTTTAAACATTTTCATGTTATATACTGCAATTTTGAGGGTCTTGAAAGTAGGACATGTCCCTATACTTCCTAGAAACTTTGATTTGGATGGCTGTAACAAAAACCTGAGTTGATATAGTACTGGGTAATCTTCTTGGAAAACTTCTTATTCAGTGGGAGATGTCTGCGGGTAAGTGGGATGTTGTGAGGCCTTCCGTTTACTGACCCCATTCACATACGTAGGTGACATGGTGAACTGAGCGATCGTCTCTATCTCCATCTCCCTTCATCTTATCTATGGACCAAACATGAACAAACATAATATATATACAATTAAAAAAGAAGGATTACTCTTGAACTGATTACTCTAGCAGTTGAGAAATGAAACTGAACCAAAGACATAAATAACAAAATGAGCTAGTAATAATTAACACACGTAAAGTTACTTTGACTAATTATTGGTGCTACAGTAATAATTTATCATTCACACACAAACTTCCTAACTATAACCACGTTGTACTTTCCTTGGTGATATTGGTCGAATGATCAATAGGGGCATGGAATCAGATTACTGGTTTTAGATTATCGCGGTGACTGAAAAATAATATCCCACATGATAAGGTCCTTGGCATTAACTGTCATTGCTGCTGCATAAATGAGCCAGTAAGTTTCGATCAATTGTGTTCATCTTAAACTGGGACACTGATTCATACCAAGTTGAAAGAAATCTTTCTGATCGTGATATTGTCACTTTAATATGGACAAGTTAACATTAAGCATGCACACAGGAAAAAAACCTGGATAACACAACTTCATTTTTTTCTAAATGAGAAATGTTTTTCTGTCAATATGATTTTGTTTGATAGAAAAAGAAATATTTACATCCAACTAAGTTTTCTAGCATATTATACACAAAATTATGGGATAAAAAAAAATAAACTGAATCAATCCCAGATTTACTCTCACCTTGGTAACAATGTTTTGTAGCTGTGAATACTGGAAATGGAACAGTAGCTGAACTCTACATGGTGTTGGCAATGATGCAAGTAAAAATTACTGGCTATTGATGTTTTCTCATACCCATAAAACAAAAACATAACAGCTAATGATAATAATGGTGGAATATGATGGACATGGTGCATATTAAAAAAAATCCATTTAAATATAACTCCGTACTCATACTCGTACTTTAGGGGGAATAATGGTACCTGACTGTTTCCCCTCCAGTCCATGTTTGAATTTTCACTACTGACCCTTTTGACCATCTTCCCATAAAATACATTGATATGGTGAAATTACAACCCACTTCCTGGAAATTGTTCTGCTTTCTAAACTATATCCCATAATTATCATGTCTGTATTGTAAACATCATCACAATATCATTGGGCATTGGCTATAGCCTAGGAATTTATCAAAATAATGGATGGCTAACAGAATTCATCTAAGAGTTCAGCATACAGCCAACAGCCAAAAGCCCACTCAAGTATTGTATTATCAACCAATATTTCTCTTTTATTACTCTTACCTGTCCAACAATAATCCTAAAAAATGACATTATTCGCGGGTACTGTCATGGTCTCATCATGGTCATCACCACACGTTCACCATCACGTTCAACAATCAAATCCCCGGAGTGTTTGCCATCATTTGAGGTTGGCTGGCCCGTCAATGGTTGCCAGGCATGCGTCGTTTTATTGGCCGCAAGACGGTGAGCCATTCTTCGCCCAGCCCGGTCGGTCGAAATTCTGGCGTTGATTTTTACGGATGGCCTTCCAAACTGAACAGTTTTTGTCACTTTTTATTGGCATTGATAGCGATGAAGGGGCTGTGACGTGTTTCCAAATGAATGCGTCGTGTTGTTTCCAAACTAAAACTCGCTGGCAGTATCATAATTCAAAATACCCGACACGAAAAACACCCACAGTGGTCGAGACCCCTGCTTTACGCTCCGCGCGAAAAGTGTTGATACATTTATGGTCTAACCAGCAGGCTCCGCCTCGCGGGCGCTTGGCCGCGCTTGGCGCCCATAACTGTACTGGTAATTTGATCTTGGTTCAGTTTCCCGGTGTCTCTGGAAAGATACCACGTTTTGTCTTTTTTGTCGATTTTGACAATTTTCACCCATTATTTCAAAATCATTTACCCTTTTTTGTCAAGTATCAATGAATTATAAAAAAAAAATAATTATTCTTGAATTTGGTTCAGTAATAAACATTTTAAACGTCTGAAAGTGCGACTATTACTTTTTGTCCTCGTGAGTTTTCTGGACAAATTTTAAGGTTCAAAAAGTCACATGACATTGGTTTTTTGTACAATAACAGAAAAACGACGCATATTTCAGGGGTATTTATGTGGGAACAATTATATTTACTTCTTGAAAGATCTTTCCAACCATGTATGTAAAACAATGAGGAAATATTGAGGGGCGTTTTTATCGCCCAAATTTTAGCGACAAAAGGCGGTGTAAATTTAATATACCATACCTATTTTAAATAGGGTAGCAGTATTCCTTCTTTGAATATGTTCTATGTTTTATATGCATTGTTTGAATTTTGTGTCCAAGTGCTATTTATTTGAACATTTTAAAAATGTCCAATGATATTATGTTTCGACCTTTAATTCAATTGAAAATATTTTAAGTTTGGTCTTTGACTTTTATTTACATGTGGGTTGCTTTAGCGATACAGATTAACTTAAGGCACCGTGCACCGACACTTACGCCCGGCCACCCTAAAACATTTTTTTTTAAATGGGATTGATAGAATAATAGATAATCCTTTTGGACGGTTTTTGCTAAAAACAATATCCGAGTATCGTGTAATTACCCAAAAAACAATAATATACAGGTCAAGGTCACGTATGCATTTCCAGTAGTCTATACGACCGTGAAACTTATACCACGGCAATTGCAGGTTGTATTGACTGGTACTCTGCATTGCACACCGTTGTGATTGTAACAAGAGAAAGACAAGGTTCCAGTCTGTACTTTTTGTATCCGTTATAAGCACACGAACGATCACAGAATTCCTGGATTCGGTTGCAACCGGGTGCACGTCGACGTCCAAGGTCATCCAAAAAAAAAGAGGAAAATGCTGCTATTGAAGCTTGATGAACCCTTTGGATCAAATCCGTGGAGAAAAGGCGCAGACTGGAACAAGCCGGCGCTTAGCACAGCACTAATTGAGCACTATGTCAATCATGACCATTATAATGTAAAGCTATAATTGTAAAGCTGTACCATTCATTCGTTGAACAAAAAATCTATCTGACTGAAGTTCTGTCATTTGTGAGGAAACCATGAACAAATATATATGCTTATGATTTATTACGAAAAACAATTTATTGGGACGTAAAGGCTGTGAATGCCTTTTTTTTCATGTAGCAACTTTTTCCAACGGTTGGCTGTACGTACAATGCTACAATCTTGATTCAAAAAAATTCATCAACATACCCTTAGAAGCAGTTTTGCCAACGTCTCACCAATAGTGTTGTTCATTCCCCTTGAATCCGTAAGATTAAAAACTATCAGAAGCTTGCAAATCCCTGGGTTTGAAAGCTTCAATACCGTCTTACCGGTATTTTCACGTTTTCAAAAAATGAAAGCATATCAGGTGGAATAATTTCTCGCGATGTTTGTTACCATCACCAACTTTACAACAAGCGATGAAATCAATTACAATTCAAATCATCATTCAGGTAATCTGCATAATTACCAAAGGCGAACACAACTAGTACTACATTTCCCTAATTAAAACAGATGGGACACTTTGTAATTCACATTGATTTTTTTTTTTTTTTTTAACCATTTTTCCCCAACAGAGCGTCTAAAATAAAGCTTCTGGCATCACGTTGCGGCATGGCCGTGCCCGGTATCCAGTGCCAGTTTTTGGCGCTTTTCACGTTGCGCGCTCGCCTCGCCTGAGTCAGAGTCCCTTTATGGACACAATCATAATTTGTATCGACTTTTATGTTTCATCCATTGTTAACCATTTTTTTATGTGGCGACATCATTGCTAACTGGACAATTTAGGAGCTGAAACCAGACTGCTAGTGGCACAATAACAGTACTTCAACGGCTTACTCTTTACCCTTTTTAATATAAACATCCATGGTCAACTGTATTACATTAGGCCAAACAAAAAAAAAGTCTCTGTTTCTCGAGTACATTATCCATTATCATACCTTTTACCTTTCTAGTGTCAACTTTTAACTTGAAATTGAGTGAATAAATAATATTGTCTCACCAACTCTATTCGCTATATTGCACATCATACAACCCCTCCATCATGAAACTTTTAGTGCACCGAGTGTCTTTATGAGGCCCAAAAAAAAATTGTTGAGTTGCCCTCCAGTGAACATATTATTTGAAGGGTCAGCATCGGTCGGGATTTTGTTTGTTTTTTTGTTTCCTCCTTGACTCGTCATTTTAAGATTGAAATCGCATTGGAACTGAAACCACATACCATGTTTTTCATTTGTATACCTATCAGCAAGGAATTTTTGCTTCAGAACAAAAAGTATCCCAAGCATTTTTGTTGTAATACTTTTCGCTGTGGATTGACACAGCAAATTCATCCATATTGCGTGCAATTCTCCAACATGCAACATGTGAGTGGCCATTCGATTTGAAAACGTGTAGATCGAGTCGCAATCGGTTGACATCGTACAGTGCGGGGGAACCAGTGCACAACGTGTGAGGCCATTTGATTTAAAAACGTGTAGATGAGTCGCAATCATTGACATGTACAAAACAGTGCACGAAGCCATGGGAAAACATTCGATTGGAAAACGGCAGGTTTGAGTCGCAATCGTTGGCACACGGTGTGTGCGAAGGCAGTGCATCATGTGAGTGGGCAGGGGCCATTCGATTTGAAAACATGTAGATTGAGTCTTGGGTACTGGTAAATTTACCGGTAAAAAAGATGTGAAAATTTCTACAAATCAAACGGATTATAAGGTTTTATACAAAGAAAAATTGGTAAGTTTCATTAATAAATAGGCCTATATGAATGACGGGGAAAAAAAAAAAAAACCCGACCCGGAGATTTCAGCACTTTTGGGTCCGGTCAGTGAAGGGCAACTCAACATCTTTTTGGGGGGCCTGATAGCCACTTTCGCGTCAAGTTTGAGCGTTGTACCATGGTTGATTTGTTGTACATACACTTTATGAGTGTATGTTAATTTTCTACGAACACATGTGTACTTCTGCCAGCCAATGTGTTCGCTTGAGATATTCCGCACATACCTAAGCGCATTAACTGAAGGCAAGTACGCCAAACGCGTTGGCTGTGGCTGCCCCTATCGACCAACATTGAGCTAACAACATGTGCCATGTCAGCTCATGCACGGTGCAAATAAGCAGCAGGACATTGCAACATAAGCAAACTCGATAAGCAACAGGACACAAAACATACAAAACTCGACAAGCAGCAGGACATTTGCAACGCGCCACAAAACTCGATAAGCGGCGGGACGTTGCGGCATACCAAACTCAATAGCGGCGGTATGACATTTTGGCATGCAAAACTCGAATACGCCAACCGAGAACATTGCAAATACATAGCAAAACTCGATCATTTTCGATGTTGCGTTGGGTTCTACCCGGTGAATGACAAATCAACACTATTGTCCCTGTCTAAAAATTAATTTGATTTCTGTTTGATTTTGATGTAATTATTGTTGGCATAAAATCCACAAGACAAAATTGCACATTAATGTAATTATACCATACCGACTGGATAGCCTATAATTATTGTGGGTACACAATCCTGAATTTAATGTGGACGACGAACATCTTACAAAACTCGATAAGAGTGAGAGTTTGGTTTAATTTCTGCTCAATATGCTCGGTAATTTACGACAGGTCCAGTAGAGAATAATACAATGCACTCTGTCGTTGAATAAAAGAGATTGAAAGAAAAAATGCCACAGGTTTATATAAATAATAATAATAATAATAATAATAAACATTGCCTTTGAATCATATTATCCATTATACACAATTTGTAAATATTTTGCGTCTGGTTATCTTCCTCCCCTCCCCCGGGCCACCCATGTATTGATAGCGGAAAATGTACTTTTTTGTTTGCCAAGGCTCGGGACTCTTTGGTGATGCTTCACGTGGGATGATTTACATCCCACATTATGGGTGTTGATGTTGTGAGGGTATTGTCACTTCCAATGAACATTTTCCAATTTACCAGTCCCCACATCAAGAGAAGGGCGGCACGGGTGGGGGAAATTGATGATAACCATACACATCATTGATTAACAATTAGCCTGGGTGTGGTCCATATATTGCCACCTTCATTATGCGGAGACGGGCCCTGTGTTTGGGTCCAAGAAGTCAAGGCATACGTTATAGCACACACGATAAAACACTATATACAAAATTATAAGTGGCAACAGGAAAACTAAACAGAAACTCATAATTTCTCGGAATAAAAAGGTGCATAAAACGGAGAAATACCACCGCCGATTTATGGGGAATTTAAAACATGGAATGCGACACGTGTTACTCATCTATTGGCCAGGGCGTAACAAGAGCATTTTTTTGGGGGTGGAAGCCACTTTGCCGACTGGACATCAGAGTTGGTGTACAAACAGTTTTGTTGGCAACATATGCTGACATCTTAACCAACACTACAGATTTCTTGCAGTCGGCAAACCCTTAGCTCTATGTTTGCCGGACTGAAAATTAATCGGGACCAACCATTGTTTTAGCAATCACCTTTGATGTTTCATTTGCCTGCTATAGGGCTTTAAATACAGCCCAGATCCTGGCATCGCCAGATTCCTAAACAAAATTGAGGAATTAATCACAGCCAATCAACCCCTCATTGTGATTCTCCCCCGGGACTATATAGCTCTCATGAAACCATAACGCTGAGAAACAAAACAATCTGTCCGTATATTATAAAGTTGTATCAATAAAACCTATTTGAAGACATTACTTTTAAAACAAAACTACAAGTAAATCAACTGGCGGTATGCAAACCGTGGGTGGATCGCCATGCTCCCCACAATCAAAACACTTTTACAAAAGCCAATAACTACTTCGAAAACTTTTTTCCCGAAAATGCTCATATTGCCCCTTTTTCCGCAGCGTCTGCCCTAAGCGTTTCCCCTGAAACCTTGGGTTCTAGATCCGCCCTTTTTACAACATGGGCAGAACTTAATGGAAAGATTTGTTGTTCTTTATGAAGGCATTGTACCACCACGGTTGAAACCATTGATGATCTCATTCCTGCAGCGTTTCTTTCTGGCCCCACAATGGACCAAGCTCACCGCAGGGACCCTACGACGATGCTGGCGTGGGATTGGGATTGGTTTACGGCAGAACAGTTTTCAGTTAAAACCTTGACGAATGTCACGGCGGAAGACGCCGTAGAGGAAAGGATTGGTGCGCCTTGGTAAAAAAAAAAGCAAAAGCATGAGGCGAGATTGATATAGGTGGCAGGGGAGCAGGAACTGAGTTTAATCTTGATGACCTTTGGTGACGCAAAACGGGTCGCCAGCAGATGAAGAAAGGATAACGACGATGGCCCAAGCTCTGTATGATTTTAATGTTTTTCGGAGACTTGTTGGTCAATGTTTCTCGAGTATTGCGGTCTTGGTATGCCGATGGCACTGCTGCGATAGATTTTAAATGTAAATAAATACTCATCACACACGTGGGAATCAGAAAACATACTACAAAAACCCAATGGTGACGTATAATTGTGTTCATCTTGGCTGTAATTGTCCCAATCCTATGGCGACCAAAACCACCCAGTAATCATAGACAACCCAAGATGTACATTACGGGTTATCAATGCAAACATAACCCTGCAACCACGTGTAGGGAGACGCCATCTTAGCCCGTCTAGGGGTAACAATGTTGAAATAATGAAGCGGGCGTAGAACCGCGAAGTATCCATCGATGCCATGATTATCGAAAGAGGGTTTAACATTTCGCCACGATAATAAAACAACGATTGAGCTTCCACACTGAGCATAATTGAACCGACCGAGTAAGTGAGCCGTCTGCAATGAGGGATACTAACACTGGGCATCACCGAAGCTGGCGTTCATGGGGTCCGTAACGCTCCAGGTTTATCGAAAGATACTTATAGGTTTTCCTCCCAGTAAGCTAGAGAGTCCTTAACACCCAATGATGACAGCCAAGTTACCCAAAACAAGTACAATGATGACAAAGTGGCAAAGCGGCCGGGACAACCGTCCCTATGATACCCCCGCACCTTACAGATACATTAGTTGTAATTTTGTGACCTACTTTAGTTCTGTTCTCCAACTCCATGCTGATAAAATTTATTTCCGGTTTTATTCAGGAGCGGGTTTCAGACTTAAAAACAAAGTTAGTGACATGCATGACCATATCTAAAATAACGGTCCTCATGGATTGAAATTTATGAAGAAACCCCATGTGTACGCATGTATTTGTGTTGCCAATTCGGTGACGCTCAACTGTGATGCGACGTAATTATTTGTCCTTCGGTTCAAGGATCGATTCATAATGTTTCATATAGGTGTCGTTTTCGCCACAACATCTCTTACCCATAAAAGGGTTTTGGGAACCAAACCATGTCGCATGGTATTTTTTGAAAAAAAACGGACAACTCACAGGCAGCTTCAGACAGCAGGTTGTTAAAATTGTTTTTAATTGCGATGTTTTCAGCCAGTTTCTTGTAGCTATTGTCAATTTGCGATGTCTCGACGTGATCTCGTATCATTAGTAATAAATCGATATAAGTGAGGATGGACGGGAGCTTAAATGTAACGCTGACAAGCCCTATGAAATGCTTTTGGGCCCTTAAGAATTGGTGGAACAATTTATCCCAACTCGTCGTTAAGACAACAAGGATTGGTCCAAAAGAAAAGTCTTCAGTTTCTTATAACCCAAAGCGTGTCCGCCATCACCCCAAATTGCTTTTTTCAGGAGTGTGTGAAGGGGTTTGCTTAATAATATTTCTCATGACACGGACCACAATTTTGATAATATGACACCATTGGCATAATGATCAGTGATGCCAAGGCGATGTTGATACCATCGTCACCACTCTTTGATCATTTTATTTGTTAAGATTACCAATATTGTGGCGTCCCTTCAAAGTTGTTTGTTATTCAGCATGAAAGTGCTGATGTTTGTTTTATAACGTCAATTCTTCGTTTAAGATATAGGCCTGAATACGCACACATCAAAAAGACTTCTCGGTAGTACTTTTAAAATGAGTTAGAATAACCTTGTTTGAAGAAAAAATCTATACAATTTTCAAAAGATTTTCTTAAGTTACCCAAATTGTGGCTCAAAATCATCTTCAAATTTTCAATTCTCCAAGAAAAAAGTTTCCCAAATCTGTTGTTTTTGAATCCCACAATTTTGAAAAGTCCTTAGGAGAGGGATTACCGCTTGGGTCACCAGACTGATTTATTTTAATCTTACCCCCTGGTAAAAAATCGTTTGGGTAACCAATATTGTAAATTGTAATAGATTTCCGTTCATAAAGCCAAAAGGTCCATAATCTCTTAATTTACTTCATTATTAGATACCATAGGCTGTTACTTTTCCTGCCACGTAAATGCTTACCATGCGTTTCATGTGCCTCATTTATTGTGGCGGTGGCGCCTTCCCTGTTCTGTGCCCGTAATAAGTGTCCCCCCTGTCAAGACTCTGGGTCCGCACCACAGAGGCATGTGTCATTTGATCAATATTTCAGACCACACCTGTGGGCACTCACCTTTCATACCATGTTATTTTCTTTCTAGATCTCCATTATAGAACCCGGTCTGAAACTTGTTCATAAAGGGGAATAACAGTTTATTGGGCGGCCTTTACCGCAGGTTAACGACCGGTTTTGGGGGCGGTCAGGGGGCGTTAAGGACCGAATGCCTGTATCGATTTCCCGTACATTTCAAAATGTAAAAATAAAAATAAAAATATGTAATTGCCGAATATGTGCCAAAATAAACCAACATAAATGTGCATATTCACGTTGGTGGGGCGACACAGAAACACTTCCGCAAATTACATGAGACAGGCGCGTGATGCCAATCTTTAAATCCTCTGATTGGTTTGAAATCTGCGTTGCAAGGTCGCACAAAAACAGCTGGCGAACATCTGCTCACAATATACGTTGCCATATCTGGGTTTGATAAAGGCTAAGCCGGCGTCTATACCACCCATTAACACATCCCACGTGATTACGTTTTGTACCAATCAGATTGTCTAAACTGTTTTTGCACATTTATATGAATAGTAAACGACTAGTTTTATTAGTGAAAGTTTTGTTTCGTCAGTATAGACCATATAATTAATAGTAAAGTTAGACTTCTGTTGGAGTCCGTTATCATCCTCAGTTGTATTGTAAGCGTACATAGGCATGATTGTTGACTGTGTTTTGCGTAACCCACCTTTTTTGGGTACGATTCTCCACCCCAGGCACCTGGATCCTGTTATTTTGTGATAGGCCTATAATTATCTAGTAAGTGGAAATAGGGCCTTAAGTTGATTTAATAAAACCAAACGCTATGGGTTCGTGATTCTCAGAATGTTTCTTTTTTCATTTATTGCCAAAGGATGACATAATACCGGGCTGCCGTACCTCTTCATTATAATTATTGAGGACAATAGCCTGCCATTTCCCTTTACATCACGAGTAAAGTTCCATTTCGCCAAAATGTTAATTACATTATAACGCATTACACATTACACACATAAAACGTTGAGGACTGAACACTTCACAAACTGTTTCTATGGGGTTACGTTCGTTTTTGCGTAGTTATGCCATCTTGTTTTGGTCAAGGAATTTGACAGAAACAAATTTCTATTCGTGTTCGCCAAAACACCCGGACCTGATGGGGAATTCCAGCAGCAGAGCGGCGACGGTCGCTCTTCCATGAATGTTCTTCACAGAAAATACAGCCCGGTTTCCAATCCAGTCTACTTATGACAAAAACCAGTATAGAATTGAGCTGGAACCCAGTCTCATGGATAGTATTATTTCCTTCTTGCACATTGGATGGCAAAGAAAATGACACCAGTCTATTTATTTTATTGAACTCGTTCATTATGTCATCATCGTCTATCTCAAATGGAGCTTAGCGTATTGAATAAACTTTGAATTAAGGTTATTGAAACTATTTCAACACAAGTTTCACACTTTCATATCATTAAATGTTGAACCGTAAATGAATTTGCATAAAGAACAAAAATCAGCGCTGTCCTTGTTTTTACACGGTGTCGGCTACTAAGCATTGGACACATGCCAAGTCTATAAATTAATCAACAAACCGTACTGCTGCACCGCGCCAGAGGCGGGCTATTGATTAGGTTCCATATCATCAGAAGCGAAGTGAGATCGTAATCAATAGCTGCTTCATTCAGTAGATTCACCTCTTAAAGTCACTGTGCTCCATGCTGTGGTTTAGGAGGATTTCAGGGTGCACCATATTTTACTTCTGGTAATAATGAGAGAGCCTGACAAAGCTTGGTGAACCGTCTGCTGAGAGGATTTACATTACTAGGAACAAAGAAGAAGGTGAATGTTCGCTTACTCGATATCACGACGATCGGATGGTCAACGGACAGGTGTTCGTGGACATGTATACTGTACATGTACATTGTACATGTACATGTACATGTACAATGTATGTACAGTACAGACTATGTATGCGGTACATGCGGGACACTAGCCGCGTTTGTGTTCGCATCCGATCGTCAGTCATGTTCTATCAATATCATTAATGATGTCAGTTTCGGGAGAAAATGCCGAACCCAAACGCCACTTGTGCACAATGTTAAAACATGTGTTTTTAAATTTTAGCAGACGATAATTATTTAAGCAGACATCTCACCTGCTCACTGGATGTCAATGATGTGCATACATTCATTGCTCATTAACCCTAACTCCCTAAGCACAGCGAAAAATTCCCCGTTAGACGTGTACAATGGATAGCCACTGTGCGCCACAAAACACCACGAAACGTAGCGCGATGCTGATTGGTCGGCTCCTGAGCTCGTGATGACGATCTGAACTGACGTTACGCAGCGCATGCGCGTACGAACTCTCGCCATAAACGCCGCGCGCACGGTCAACATAACCCAAATATATAACTTGCGAAACTCATAATATCAACAACGAATCCGCAAGTTGTTGATCCTCGGGTTAGCAGAAATCAAAGAATTTCCAGAAAAATTTAAGAAAACGTCGTTTATAAGATTTTGACACAGGCCGCCATTGGGAAAATAAATCCGCGAGCTCTGTCAAGTATAATGACGAAAGGCGCAGCGGTGACTCATGGCAAAAATATCGCGCAAGCGGCAATTTCATTCATAATTGAAAAATACCCGGTAATAGCGCAGTATCCGTGGGCGGCGTGTGACGTCATGGGGTATATAATGAGGCCTGCGTGTGGCCCTCTTGTCAACCCGCGCCGTGCCATTTCGTGTACTGAATTTTTAGCTGTGCTAAGGCCAAGAGAATGAAAGTCATAGATTTGCGCCCACCGCGCTGTCCCGAAAGCTACCGCGCCTTAAATTGTTCATTGTTGTTGCCAAAAATCATTATTTTGCACAAAAAAGGTATTTCCACCAAACAAAATTTAGTTCCAAATCATCCACATCAGTAAAACGGGGTTTTACCAAATTTCCACCAGCGTATGTGCAGCTTATAATCATATTAGCACATGTTCTCTTCCTGATCTTAGTCCGCGTGATCACGTGCGTTCACAAAAGGTCGAATTAAGCGCTCATCAAAACTGTATGTAACGCTGTATCGGCTCCACGCTCCGTACCATACATGCTTATGCTTAAGCTCATGAGCCTAGTACTAGTAATGCCTGTGTGTGCGGCCCGCCTGCGATATAATGATACATACATGTACGAACACAAGATTAGAAAAACATGCCTTGTGATTGCGCTGTTATTAATGATCAATCGGAAATAATGAATAATGAATAATGAAAAAAGCCTCATGTGTTTTCAAAAATTTCCCGAACGCAAATCTATAACTTTATTTCTCTTGGCCTAAGGCCCAATTTCAGCATTGTTACTGAACAATAAAAATCCTTCAAAAATCCCTCCAACTGCTTTTTGTTTGTCTAGGGGGGTTGGTTAAGACATAACTAAGCTCTTATATATTGCCAATAATAGCTTAAAACTAACTGCTGCAAAGCATACGAGGAAATACAAAAAGGGCATCTGTTTGCACGCGCAGCTTTGTGGCGCCAATAATATTTTGTTTGTCAGCTGGCAAGGCACTTATGGCGCTGTTGCGCCCAACAGACATCCCAATTCCTTGCTTGCCAGCTGCTATAGTATTAGCGATAAAGGCTTATCTCCCAAAATATAGGTTTCCAAAGCTCACTTGACTATACTTTCCTCTTCTTTAGGCCATGCGGAATGAAAGTCATAGATTTTTCATCCACCGCCCAAGCATGTCCCGAAAGCTACCGCTAAATTTTTTCATTATTTGCCAAAAAATCGTATCATTGCACAAAAAGGTATTTCCACCAAACAAGATTTGGTTCCAAATCATCCACATCAGTAAAGCGAAGTTTTACCAAATTCCACCAGCATGTGCGCTGTAATCATTAGCACATGTTCTCTTGAGTCTGTGATCTCGCATCACGTCAGTTCACAAAAAAGGTCGTGCATCACGCTTAAAACTTATGGCAACATACCGCCTTTTACATGCACAACACGATTCGCTGTTGAGCCTGGCCTGATAATGCTCTGTGTGTGCGGCCGCCTTGCATTATAATGATACGCATCACGTACACAGATTAGAAGAAACATCGTGTGATTGCTTGTTATTAATGATCAATGGAAATAATGAATAATGAAAATGTGTTTTCAAAAAATTTCCCGGACATAAAATCTACATGTATGACTTTCATTCTCTTGGCCTTAGTGTGTCCTTATCATCATTTAAAGGAAAATCTGTGATATTTTGTCATATTTGGATAGAAAGGCTTGATTGTTATGTGTACATTCTTTCAGAATCAAATCTAACTGCCACTTTTAAAGCTTTTTTTAATAAAATTTTTTTCAACCACTAACCAGTTGTAAAAAGGGGTCTATCGATTTTGGGTGGTACAGTATCATCCATATGTTTTTCCACTTTACTGAAGAGATAAGATTAAATATTGGTTATAAAAAGAGCTTGAGAAAAAGTGGCGTGCATTTGGTTTGACATTATTACTCCAAACACTAGTATGGCTTGGATTATCCAGGCAGATACTCAACCACATGCATACTAGCATTTTGGGGGCAGCGGACTGATTCCCCTCTGTATCCTTGGCTCCCTAAGCCACATGTACAAAATGAGTGATTTTTCCCTTTTGATCTGCTAATTATTGATCGTTACCCAGGCACTTTGTAATTTAGAGTATTAGCAGTTTCCCAAGCAGACACTTTTAGGCATAAAGTTTACTATTGTGTCGGGTAATTTTTGTGAAATTTAAAAATTTTATTAGCTTATTTTTTTTTCAAAAATGTTTCAAAATTTCATGAAAGTGAGATATCCAGAATAATAGATTTTATGCCAAAAGTGTCTGTTTGGGCAAGGTTACCCAATTACCAAGTTACTTAAATTGGGTAAGTAACAATTAGCAGATCAAAAGATTGAAAAAGAGAAAAATCGCCCATTTTTGTACGTGTGGTGTCTTGAAAGGATACCGAGGGAGTCCAGTGTATTGGCCCTAGAATGGGGATACTATGCATATAGCCATGTAATACTACTAAGTGTGGTGGTTGTTGGTCATACATGTACAACATTGGTATACATTTAAACCCTTAAGTTTACAAGAAATTATAAACTAAACTGAAAGTTTCTGTAACAATACATGTAAGTGCTTACATTTTTTGAAAAGACATTAAAACAAAAATTGAATGTTATGTTTTATGTTTTAAAATTTTAGTTGACAATTTAATCAATTTACAAAGCAGAGTTTACCTTTTGTCATGTCGTAACAGTTACCATCACGAATTACCATATGTTTACTTACTTTGTGCTTTTATTTTTGCACAAGCGCCTCACTATATTTGTCATGTTTCTCATCAAGCCCCCACCCCACCCCACACACCCCCCCCCACCCCCCCACCCACCCATCCCACAACCCATCACTCACAAACTGCACCAGTCTACCATGGAGATTTGGCTAATTTGTTTTAGCCATATGTGGGACATTTTGTTGTTGTAAAACAAATAATTGACTCTCTATCTTCAAGTGGGACAAAAGAAAATCCAATGGGGCCAAATTCTTCCCTTTCCCCCACCCCTACCACATCCATATCAAAGGTCTGCCACTATAAATTACCATCAGTCATTGGGATACATTTTGAATTTGGCTTTTATTGTGTTTTACCTCATTGTGTTTCAGTCCCAAGGACAGATGACAGTCTGGGATGCTGCATCTACATCCTCATGTTCTTCTCAGTCATACTGATCATTGTCATTCCATCTCCGTTATGCATGATATTCAAAGGTACATTTAATATGAGTCATTCAATCAAGTTGGGGCAAGCTTTGTGACATGGTGTCCTGTTTTGTTAATCAGGCAGATGTACCATCCATTATCCTTATAGGAATTATAGAGTCTGCTGGCGGTCTTTGGGTCATTCCACCAAGTTGGGGCAAGCATTGTGACATGGTGTCCTTGTTACATAGGTAGATGTACCATTCGTTATCCTTATTATGAGTGTACATTTTGGGGTCATTCCACCAGGTTGGGGCAAGCGTTGTGACAATAGGCCGTATTCATAAAAATAAGTAATTACTAACTAGTAAATGCTATAAGTCAAAGCAACAGCTAGGTAAGTAAAAGGTCTAGTCTAAGCAATTGCTAAAATCTTATTCATAACCATTTGCTAAATGGGGTTACAGGTGTTACTTAAGCCAATTTTGCCAGTAATGGTTCTCAAGTAGTTATATTGTACTGGTACCATCCACAAAGGCAAAACCGTTCTAAAAAGCTAAGAAAGGTATAGGGCCAGAATAAAATAGTGGTGGTGAGACCACCTACCTTTCAACTATTTCCATCTCATCTTCACCTGTGGGTTTCATATACTATGCACGCTTTCGTGCTATGAGCAGCACTTTTGGTATATATGTAATTATACATCATGGAGTCGCGATGCAACCACACGACTTAACACTCTCGTTGGTGTTAGTGTCAATTTAAAAGGAATATCCTGAGCTCATAACAAAAAACAGCTTCCTGGCTGTTAGAGCCAAAAGCTACAGCACTGAAAAAGGCCCAGAAAATCATCATGACCAAAATGGGCCTTACCATGGATGAAAAGAAAAGATTGCCAAAAAAATACGTAACATGAAAGCACAACTAAAAAGAAAAGACAGATACAAAGGAGACAGGAAACAGGAAAATAATCCTGTGTCATGGGAACAGGAAGAGTTTTCCAGCCGGATTCAAAAAGCTGAAAACCCCCACTGTAACCAAAGATGTCTTATGCTGTTTCTGCTGGCCTACTGCACCAGTCTCCAAGTTCAAATGCGAACAATAAGGTCAGTTTCTTATTAAACTTTACTTTGACAGATGCAATCAAAACATTCAAAAGAGACAAATAAGTTTATATAATTTCAATTTAGGCAGGGTAGGGTTGACTTCATCACAGTGGCCTGATGTTATACACACCTTGGGTTGTGGTCTTTGGTGAGGTAAAACATGGCAGAAGATGTGATATCTCTGTACTAGCTAAAAAGCAGCAACCCAAAATAGATGCTTGTACAATCACTAGTAAATGCTAGTCAAAGGTCATGTTTTATGAATACAAATTGAAGTAGAAGCTAATTTCTCTAGCATTTACTTATAGTAAAAAACAATTACTGTCTGAAGAATTTGTAGCTTTACTTGAAAGTCATTGCATTATTCTATGAATAAACATTTAAGTAAAGGTTAGTAAAAGGGGGGGTTGTTACTTTAGTAAAAAGCAATTACTTATTTTTATGAATACGACCTATGGTGTCCTTATTACGTGGAGTAGATGTACCATTCATTATCCTTATTATGAGTGCATTCTTGGGTTTTCCACCAGGTTGGGGCAAGCTTTTGTGACATGGTGTCCTTGTTACGTAGGTAGATGTACCTATTCATTATCCCTTATATGAGTGCACATTCTTGGGTCATTCCACCAGGTTGGGGCAAGCCAGGACTTTGTGTTCCCTTGTGTCCTTGTTAAGTGAGTAGATGTACCATTCATTATCCTTATTATGAGTGCACATTCTTGGGTCATTCCACTTGGGTTGGGGAGCAAGCTTTGTGACATGGTGTCGCCATGTTACATGTCGTGGGTAGAATGTACCATTCATTATCGCTTGTGTAGGTGCACATTCTTGGGTCATTCCACCAGGTTGGGGCAAGCTTTGTGACATAATTGTCCTTAACGTTACGTGGGTGGATGTACCATTCAATGTAAGGCGGACCAAATAAAAGTAAGCAATTACTTTTGCTAGTCATTTTCTTTAAATCTTCACGAGCAATTACTATAAAACAGTGCTTGCAGGCATTGCTTCAGTAGTTAGCAAAGCAATTGCTATGATTTTTAAGCAATTACTAGAGAGATTAACACCCTGCTTGGAAGCATATAAATAAACCAGACCTTTTACTAATGACTTGTGGCACTTGCTAATATTTTTACAAGATACTAAATGAGTGAGCTTATTTATTTGCGTTTTACTTCTGCATGTTGCATTACTCCTGCCATCATGGCCGAGTTTATGCGCTGTAAGGGGAACATGAAAAGGTGTACAATGAAAGAATATATCGTGGAAAGGAAAGTCAATACCAGATAATCGGAAATTATTTGGGTTCAATTTTGCTTGAAAATTTGGTGGCTAACGGTAGTCGAAATACTTGGTTTGAAACCAGCAGAAATGGCGCGTGGCATCTTACGTAATAGTCGGTTTTCATCCCTTTGAAGATGTTGTACAGATCTTGTTCCCATGGAACCAAAACAATCTTCCTATTTCCTGTTTGCATTCATCTTCGTTTTTCTTCTTCAACGCCCGCTTGACTTTTCATGTTGCTATCTTTTTCAAAAATTTGCTTCTCATCCGCCTGGCTTTACCTGTGTTGGTAGCAATTGACATTTGTGCTTTTTAAGTGCATTTGCCTTCATGTCTTTACCCCCGGACAACTGACTTCTTCTCGATTAGAACAGGGTACTCTTTGATTATGCTAACGAACAGTTCGTTCAAAGATTGCTCACACTATTTGTACCACTCCCAATTCTTCGGGCAGTATCCAGCGTTGCCCACATACCTCATATACAACCACTAGGCCTAATCGGAACTGACCTCCCATCATTGTTATACCCATAAGCAATTGGTTAAACCAGCAACAGGGTGCTAGTCAAAGAAGGAGGTTATTTATACATTTTAAGCAATTTCTTAACCTTAAGCTTTTACTTGTTAAGCAATTGCTATTGCTGTGAGCTTTTACTAGATAGCTGTAATGATTGCCTAACTTTATTTTATCCGGGCCCATTATCCTATGTATGAGTGCACATTCTTGGGTCATCATTCCACCAGGTTGGGGGCAAGCTTTGTGACATGGTTGTCCTTGTTACGTGAGGTAGATGTCACCATTCTGTATCACTATTATGCAAGTGCACATTCTTGGGTCATTCCACCAGGTTGGGTGCAAGCTTTGTGGGATATGGTAGTCCTGTTACGTAGGGTACGTGGAATGTACCATTCATTATCCTTATTATGGAGTGCACATTCTTGGGTCATTCCACCAGGTTGGGGCAGGGCAAACTTTGTGACATGGTGTCCTTATTCTACGTAGGTAGATGCCCCATTCATTATCCTTGTGTATGGAGTGCACATTCTGGGTCATTCCACCAGGTTGGGGCAAGCTTTGTGATATGGTTGTCGCTTGTGCGTAGGGTACATTAGATGTACCATTCATTATCCTTAATGAGTGCACATTCTTGGGTTAATTGTTCCACCAGGTTGGGGCAAAGCTTGCATGACATGGTGTGTCCTTGTTACATAGGTAGATGTACCATTCATTATCCTTATTATGTGTGCACATTATCAGTTGTTCTTCAAATTAGAATGAAATCAATTTCAATGTCTTGATTGGAAGTTACAATAATGTTAATTTGGAGTCATAATAAATGTTATATAACACCCAAGTAGATCCTTGTCGTTGAATTGGAGGATTGTAGGTCACGCGGCATTCATTAATCAAACCATTTAATCAAACCATTACATGGCCTACGCCATAAACCGTGCATGTTGGTTCCATTCACCATGCATTTTTGTTCCATCTCATTTGATCTATTGCACGCTAGACCACATCATGCGTTATATACACAGCAGTACTACTTGGAAGTTCATGTGTAAAACAAATAATGAATGTTTTGCATTCTTGCAATGGAGAGAATATTTTCATTCGTTGAAAGATGGAATGTTACATTCAACGAGGCGAAGCCGAGTTGAATGAAAATATTCTCACCATGAAAATATTCTCACCATTGCACTCATAAACTTTCATTATCTGTAACAAGGGACACCTATTACAAAGCTTATCATAACCTGGTGGAATGACCCATAGACTAATCCACAGCTATTACTGCGGCGGTACCACATTGCACGCATGGGCTTGTCACACACATTCTTAAATATGCAGTACGCCTG
>CM055825.1:9839450-9864381 GCA_029582265.1 Zoroaster sp. YZ-2022 | reverse complement strand
GGTTGTGGACTTTGGATACAGAAGATCCTTCGGTCCGTCGTAGTGGTTGCCAAATATCGCTGATGTAGAAGCCGATGTCCTGTGGAGCAGCGTCGTGTTTAACGATCTCGAATATTTATATTCTGAATACTTCTGTTTACTTTGTGTAAAAGGAAACAAATTGCTTTCAAAGAGATAAATCACAAAAAATACCGAATCATTTAATTTAGGTATCATTATTTGAATTTATCAGGCATCTTGGTCAATTCCTTTACTCTGTATCTGTGCCCCGGTAATTTTTTCGTGCAATGGCTAATTTGAAAGTAAATCATTTCCGGTGCATACTAAGGTCATACCGTTGCTGCTGCCATAAATGAGACAGTAATTTTCAGTCTCTGTGTTCATCTTAAAATAGGCTATATAGACCACCGATTCCATACCATGTTGAAAGTCTGTTCTGATCGTGACGATATTGTCAGGCTACTTTTCTATATGTCCTAGATATCTTCAAACGTGAAATGCAAACAAACATACATACTCGCGGTACTCGTGTGAGATTATAGGCCTACATTATTTGGAAAATAATGTGATTTTATACATTAGTGGCATAAGTGGACCGCCCACCAACACAGGGGCTGGTTAGCTCAGTTGGTAGAGCACTCGCACCGGTATTCGAGAGGTCGCGGGTTCGAGTCCGGCATCAGCCAATTTTTTTTTGCTCGCTTTTCGTTTATATAATATTTCAGGTCAATTTCTTCCTAAATATATTTATTCTGTGTACAACCACGTAAAAGGCTTGTATCCCGTTGTGTGATCCCCGCTACTGCCGTTACCCAGGTTGTTTGCATTTGACAGGGGCTTGATCCCTGGCTACTCGGCAGATATGGTTTGGCCTCTGACCTGGCCCCATAGAGCAATAGGGCAATTCCGTATGGGAAATGAGAAAAATGACAAATTTTAAAGTTGATCATATCGAGATTAAATTAAATGTGCAGTGTGAATAAATGCATACTTAGCAAGGTGCCAAAAACCGTTTTGGAAAATCATTATTGGTTTTCCTGAAAATCTGATTTGAATTTTTTGTTTGTTTTTGCTTAACATAAGGACCCCTGAAGCTAAATACTATAAAATGCAATAAATCCTAAATGCAAAAGTGAACTTTCTGAATAGTTTCTAATTGTAAAGGTTTGAGACCATGGATGCTTATTTTAAAGGCACTTTCTTCTGCTGGATTTGGTATTTGCAGGAGAAAACTACGAAATTTGGTTTAAATTGGCTGTAATTCCGTTACCGAAAAGTCACACAAGTTTTCCTCCTGGGCTTATTTTTTGCTTAATTATTCCATCATTGTAAATTCTCTTCCTTCATCTGCCCACTAAAAACCTCAAACACCAATTTCCCAAATACAAGTATTTATTCCTATTTAAACATTGGTAACGGAATTACATGGTAACGGAATTACAATGGGTAACGGAATTACAACCTCACATCCTGCATGTCTTTGAGCAAGGCATTCTTTGTTTTACCAACAGAGGGCAGAAATTATCTAGTTTTATGTCTTAGATATGTTTGTACAGTTGAGAGCACATGGTAATCTCCCTCCATACAGTGTACATGTAAATCTGTAAAATTTGTTAAAACCTCCAGCAAATTGGTGAGTATTCTTTTAAGTAAATATTCCCAGGAGCAGTTTACTGTTACTTTTAACAAAATTTTAATTGTTAAATTCAATAAGTGATTACCTGATTACTTTTACTTAGGTACAACATGTACAAAATGTAAGCTTTTGCACTTTTATTGCAGGGATGCAGGTCAACAAACTTTACATGTAGTTGCACTCAGCTATTCTGCACTGATTCAGATTTTACAATAATGAGTCATTTTTGTGTCTTGATGATCCTTGTTTATATTATATTATATTATATTATATTATATTGTATTGTATTTTATTTTTGTATTATATTATTTAATTTAATTTTTTTATTTTATTTATTATTCACTGTAGGCCCTATGTGTAATAATAATTTGCAAACAATTTTGGTCGTTGGTTATTATACATGCAGCTTACTATGAGCTAGCTATACATGTACATGTATGTAAATAACTCATACTTAGTGAAGTTGATCTTGAAATACATGTACCTACATGTAGAGGGCTAAAGAGATAGTTTGTTAAACTAAGCATTGTTTATTTTGGGGGTATATTATACAGTAATCATATTTACACATGTACTCAAAGTATGATTCATAATAACACAGCCTACCGGTATCTTTACTTTGTTCAAAGGTAAAATGCCTTTCAAGCCGAAAGAGAAGATGATAGCATACAGGGAACGTATAATGCAGGATCCTGAGAAAGCAAAACAAGTGAGGGAGAAGGATAGAAAGAGAAAGTATGCCAAAAATGCAAGAATGACACGAAGTGAAAAGCTTGTCCAGAAAGAGAAAACCGAAAAGCTGTAGCAATACATAGTGCCAAGAAAAAGGCAAATTCTTCACCTCCTGCTAAACGTATTCCTGGTGCAATCCAAGTTATGAATTTAGTACATGCACCATTCGGGTCACCCCAAGTCTTGGGAAAAGTCAAACAGAAGGTGATGAAGGTTTTGCCACATTCTCCAAGGAAAAGAAAAGAAAACATGATGATGGTTGCAGTTAATTGACAGATATGGACAATTATATTGTGATTTGACAACGCATCAGTGTATTCAATATTCATAGTATGTAAATGTGTAATTCCGTTACCGTGTTTAATATAATTTATACAGTTGGATGTACATCTAAACGATGTCCTAACCCACAAACTGAGGCAAGATTAAATATTTTGAAGCCCACAAATATACTTACAGCGACTGCCTTGTTTCTGAGCACTTCTTTTCTAATTAATCGTTGCTGCTAGGTATAATAATTCGAATAGCTTTCAATTTGACATACAGGTGCATTGTATTATGGTTTATATTAACATGATTAAAGCTGTATAACATGCTCAGTATAAAAAAAATCAATTTTAGATTGTCTGTTGTTCAAGAATTGGCATTTTTCAAGGTATATTTCACAAGTGTAATTCCGTTACCATTTTTTGTAATTCCGTTACCGCTGCCTATTTTGGAAAAATCGCGAGGTATGGAATATCTGTAAAAAAAAAAAAAAATACCCTAAAAAATGCTGCCACAATGAAGTTGAAACCATAGGTAAAAAAGATAAAAATCTACATTAGGGAAACGAGCCCAGTCTAATGTCACACTGGATGTTATTAGCACCTTTACTGCTATCAGTTGCAAAAACAGCTGATCTTCTGCTAGATAAACCTGGTATCATTTTCACTGGCTAACATTATTGGCTGACCACAGAAGAGTCCAGTTCATAATTATGTCAGTCATTGTGTGCATTAAACCATGGAGCAATGCAAACAGTCCTTGAAGGTGTGAGTCAATCCCAACCCCCGTCCACACTAGCACCCACCTGCTGTACCTGTACATGTACATGTACAGAACGGATGGTGTATTGTATGCAATCCTTTTGGAAGTATGACCATGTCTGGTCCTTGCTCTATGGTGTACGCAGTTGGAGCCGGAAGTGCAGCGTAAACGAATGAGGGTTCACATGAGCACGTTCCTTCACATATCATGCAGGCCATTCGCCTTATTCACAAGATAACTGAAAAATTACTGGAAAATGACTGTAATTCTCACAGCCACACTATGGCTTATGTTTCATGCACCAATTGTCCGATAGTTCCACAGCAAAGGAATAAAGAAACGGATCATATAGTTCATTAGCATTTGAAAGCGAGGTACACAAAATAGTCTGGTTTCTCTGAATGAGCGTCCACTCAAACAAAAGCTCTTGTATTCAGGGATTAACTGACATAAGATGGCCGAACATGATTACTAGTATGCACTCACAAAGTTTAACAGGCCTGTAATGATTCTCATTATGATTGTACAATGAATAGTTTTAAAGTTGAGAGGGAGCTGAAAGTGGCAGGTGTTAAACAATATGAGGTATTTCTTTTATATATAGTAAACTAGTTCAGGGCACTTTATTTTTGTAAGTTATTTTAATGGGGAGAATTTCTTCTGAAGGAATTATGCCCCAGAAAATAGAAACTGCGTTATTTTATTTTGAAGAAAAGGGATGGGAAAATGGGGTTGGAAGGGTCCAGTCATAAGCTTGCACAAAGGTGCGGAAATCGGCCAGGATCAACTGGAAGGCGGGCTAGTTTTAAATGCTATCACCGTGATGCTATTAAAGACCCTGCGGTAAGCGATGGTACAGAACAAAGACGTGGACCCACAGTTTTAAGTTCATAAACGTTCCCTCATTATCTTCGTAAAACAGTAGGCCTAAATGAACCTTCAAAATGTTTACACACAAAATAGAAAATATATATGTTTTAATTTCTTATTGTGTAGGCCTATGTGTGTCAGGGGATGATTTTCTCTGTTGGGTGGGGCAGGAGGCCTAATGGGTGACAGGTTAGGGGTCAGATAAGATAAATTGGAATTTGGCATCATCCTTTGAAATTTACGTATTTGTTGCATACATTATTTTTTTACAGTGTGTAATAATAAAGAAAACCCCTGACCAAGTTAAGAACACTTTATAATTCTCATGACCCCACGCCGTTGTACATTGTACATTGCTCTCGCCTGATTCCATTTCCCAATAATATATTGCTAGAATAACATTAATAAAACAATAAAATGTCGCTATATAATGTCCCCAAACCAATTCACCATAGGCGTAATCAAATGCATTAAACACAACTCTTTTGAAAAAGCCATAAAAATAAATATTTACGACATGTGTTAGTCTGACAGCTACGGCGATATATTACTAAAAACATTAATGAGCAGCATTTTAACAAAAGATAATTTCGACAACCTGACATATGTCAGCCCTAATCTTTTATTTGGAGGGAATTTGCATATTCATCTCCCATCCTCACTCCCAAATAAATTCGTCATAGTTTATGAGGCTAGACTGTATTTTCAACAACAAAACCTAAATATTGATTTGGCTTCGTCTACAGGAACATATGGGAGAGATATTACTATCACATCTGCCACTAGAAATTGTTTCCATGAACTCCATAAAAATCAAGCTTTATACGCTGAAATACACACAGAAAAAAATACACAAGTTGTGTAAAATTTTACTATTTTGCAATGTTGTATACGAACCTCCTAATTGTTTGGTAAAGTTTTACAAAATGCGTGTTGGGTAAAGTTTTTCATAAACATTTTGTAAACTTTTACTTCAGTAAAAAGATTTACCTCTTAAATAGGTAAACATAAATTAAGTAAATTGTTACTGAATGTATTGGTAAAAAATACTTACTTTTTGTGTAGAATACTAGACTCTTTTTACTATTTGACCTTGTAAACTTTTACTACATTGTTTGGTCTGCATAATTCATTAAAATAATGTAAATGAAACAAGGCACCCCACTATACTTTACAGTTTCAAAGACGTTTCTTTTATTTATCAACAATAAAATGAAAACATCTCTTCAAATCCCCACTTCACGAGGTTCTCTCTCATTTACTCCATGTTGTGAGGCGATTGTCGACTTGACAGGCACACACAGCTTTTGCACACACGTCGCGCACACACAATGCATGATCACATGGTGGGTTTTACACAATTAAAAGTGATTTTTTACACAACGCACGGCAATGCTTAGGTTCCTTGTGGTAAAAGTTACGCGGGCAAGGTAAAGACTTGCATTAGTTACATAAATTATGTAAATAAAATTTAATATATTTAAATTACGTAATTTTTAACTTACACAGCAATTGTGTTCTTTATTTTCCCGAAATTTTACCTAAATTGTGTAATATTTTACAAAACATGTTTTACCCAGCTCACAAATACCTACACAGAGTCTCCTGAATGCAAAATTTTCTAAAATGTTCATTCCATTTCTCTAGAATTGACACCAAACACCATGAAAATTAAGAGACCAGTGTTTGTTTGGGACAATGTAATAAGTCTGGTACCCATCACTATCGTGCTTTTATTCCCACAATGTTGTACGCTGAAGCTTGGGTACATGATTCACTGTATTCAATTTCTGGAAGACACACTTTGTTTACATGCAGCCGCCGCGCCTGTAAGCGATTCCAGTCACATTACTACAAACCAGAGAAGAAATTACACAAGCTGTGTAAAATCTTACCCTGTTTTAGATGTTCCCGGTGAACCTCCTAATAATTAAGTAAAACTTGACCAAACAGGCGTTGGGTAAAATGTTACCTAACAGATGTATAACGTTTTACTGCGATATTAGGTAATTTTATTTACCTAACTTGTAGGTAAATGTTAGGTAAAATTTTACATACTTGTGAGGTATAAGACTAAATGGTTTACCTCTATTGTAGGTAAATTGTATAAAGTATTACTTTTGATGGGTATTTTGTTTTTCTTACATTATTGTTTGATATGTCTATGGGAGTTCTGTTTTGTACCTGGCCCAGTTACAAATGTAAGGATTCCTGGTTGAGGTATTTGAAGGTTAAACAAATCTTTAGTTTTTAAATAATTGTATTAGTGTTATCCTTATATAGTTCAGGTTAAGCCTTAGTTGTTCCGAGAGAAAGGCGAAACTATGTATCCGATTGACAGCGCATAATGGTCACGACACATGCATGCACATACTTGCACAATGACTTGTATGAAGCAGTGGTTGCTGGGCGCATAATGCATAACGTATGGTACATGACTGTGTCTGAACGAGTATACGCTGATATTTCATCCCACAAACGATTCAGGCTTGTTTACTGTTTACCTTCAACCGCCTCAATCACAGTGGCGTAAATATAGGGGGGACAGGGGAAGTCAAAGTTTAATATTTAAAAAATCATATCTCAACAACCACAAGATGTTCATTGACATTTTTTGCACCATTGTATAGATTGTTAATTGTCGAAAAATATTTACAAAAAGTTGACCCCAATTTGACCTTTACTTCCTGTCCAAACCGGAAGTCAAAGTTTAATATTTAAAAAAATCATATCTCAACAACCACAAGAGGTAAATTCACAATTTTTGTACCATTGTACAGATCGTTAATTGGCAAAAAATATTTACAAAAAGGTGACCCCAATTTGACCTTTACTTCCTGTCCAAACCGGAAGTCAAAGTTTAATATTTAAACAAATCATATCTCAACAACCACAAGAGGTAAATTCACAATTTTTATACCATTGTACAGACCGTTAATTGTCAAAAAATATTTACAAAATGTTGTTCCCAATTTGACCTTACTTCCTGTCCAAACCGGAAGTCAAAGTTTAATATTTAAAAAAATCATATCTCATGAACCACAAGAGATAAATTGACAATTTTGTACCATTGTACAGATCGTTAATTGTCAAAAATATTTCCAAAAAGGTGACCCGAATTTGACCTTACTTCCTGTCCAAACCGGAAGTCAAAGTTTAATATTAAAAAGTAATAATGCAAAGTTTCTTTTAAAAAGATTCTGACGTCATCATCACTGCCCTGACAAAAGTCGAACACCTATGTGTTTGTAATATCACAAACACTGCCGTCTAGTTCAATTTATTTTTGGGTTATTACCAATGGTGTTCCCTCCATTTAGATTGTTGCTTCAAAGTGTTTGAGCCTACTAAAAGTTAATGATTAACATCTGAGATTAATCCAAGAAAGGGGTAGAGCACAGTACAGATTATTTGTAACTTCCCCTCCCCATCTTTGCTTCAGTTTAAATTTAATTTATAAGACATCTTGCTTAAAAACCGTCACACAGAACATTTTCATTGAATTCCACTAACCAATTTAATTGTCTTGAACATTTTGGCAGTTGGACACGAGGACAAGATTTCGAGGAAGGAAAGTATACTGAGTGATGAATGGACCGTGTGAGGGATTCCAGACAGTATGACAAATATCAGAAAATGGTTCCATTTACAACACTCAGAAAACAGAAGGTACTATAGGGTGCAGATGTCCCAAAGTCTGCCATGGAGTCGGTCATCCTGTCCTTTGGAACAGATCAGTTGAGGAGTTTTAATTTCTTCTCCAATTTTCGACAGTGATCTTCACTAATGGTGCAATTTTCAGTCAGTACAGTTGCTGCCCTTTTTGTACATGTACATACATGTATATGATGATATTAGAATAGATTGACCCACCTCCTCCCCTTGCCTAAACCCCACATGGAGAGTATCGGGTTTTAATAAACAATTACAAATTCTTAGTATCTCTCTATGACATATTATATTTTCAAGAACACCTTGAACATGTATGTGTTTTGTGTTTTTGCTTTTTCACCAGCAATTCAATTCTAATGATGCATACCCTTTGAAGCCTTGTTTTTTGTCTTTATTTGATACATTTTATTTTATTTGCTCAATTAATTTGTGAAATATTTCTTTTGAAAGTAATTTTCTTATACAGGGAACCTCAATTTAAAAAGCTAAAAACAGAATATAAAAATGTACTCATATTCCTCTGTGAGGCAAACAATCTGCAGCCTTACTGAGATTGCAGATTATTTAAAGCCATACTTAAAGGCAAAAATAGTGTCGTCTGTAAATTGACAAACTTGTTGGTATTTCTGACTGACATAATTTGTGGATTCATATGCCACTGGGAATTAAAAGTTCTCTTTAAAAGTATAAAAATATATTTCACCATTGCATTGTCCTGATTTTCGATTATGATAATTAAAGGCTTATTCCTTTGCGCTCCATTAAAATGTTGGAAAAACTTTGAGGTTTGCAAAATAACTCCCCATTTTAAATTGGTTTGAGTAAGTATCAATTATTAGGCTCTTTGATGCACGTTTTCGATATTTCATGAGTCCTGCTAGGTACGATAATTCAATTGTTATTAAGTATAGGTAACTGTCTACAATGTATTGTCAGATGTCGTCAATCATCAGCTTCAGGTCACAAAATCATGAAAAATATCTGAGCATTGTATTTTATCTTATTCTAACCACAGACACATGTTGGTGGTAAAAACAGTATTTCCCCACGATGTTCCTTATAATTTACGAACACAATAACAAATTACAACACATGGGTGAAATATAGCACAATGAAAAAGAAGAATACATTTACCCCACTTTTCGTCTGATGTGTTTATCCATAGGATCAAAGCCATGTAAGAGAGAGTTAGGACATGAGTGATATCAGAATCTGGATCTGGAATGGACTGGCATTGAACCCCTCCCCCACCTCCACCCACCTTCACCCCCACCCACCCCACCCCACCCCACCCCACCCCACACACACATAATAATAAGAATTTGAATAAAGTCCTCGCGGTAGCACTAGAATTATATAAGCCCAATTTTTGAAAATGATTTATGATTATCATTAATTTAAAAAAATTCCTTCTGTAGTTCCTAAAATTTGCCCAACTGTTTTACAAATTTTCCAACATCTTCAAAAGTTGCATCAAAAACAACTTTGATAATTGTCAAAATCTTAACCCTTTTGCTCCTCGGGGCTGAGGATGGAGGGGTTGATGACGAGGTGACGTGGTAATCCGTAGGGGTTGTTGAAGTTAGTAATTTGGCATCATCCCCATACCTTTGAAAATAAGTTTACACCAATGTTGCCCTGAACTCGGACTCGTCTTCGGGTTGGTGATGGTGACGGTACATGCCAGAACTGGTCTGGTGATTTAACAAAGGGGTCATTGACGTAGCCCGTATCCAAATTTGAAAAAGCTTTTCGAAATTAATCAAACATGAATCAATCCGCAGGCCATTAAATGAGAGTTATGTTGCATAGTACAGTACGGTACCACGATTATGCTTTCATCAGTCTTGTGAATAATAAATATTAACTTCTAGGATAACGATAACGTTATTGCCAAATTAGACGTTTCAACTTGATTTATGTTGTTTTTTGAAATGACATGATGCTAACATATTGCCAAATTTACGAAAAGATTAATAATGCGATGTGCATTATCACATAGATATAAGTTGAGAACCAATCCCCAAACATAACCCATCACCGCACGGTATCGACCACATAGCCTACTTCCCTATTCCTGATCGCAGTCACCGCACCGATTTTGAATCCGACCGATGTCCAGAAATCGGAGACTATTTTGGCCTTATGGGGGTCAATTGTGCACTTTTTGTCGATGGAATCTCTTTTTGACTCTTTTTACTGTATTTTTTTATTTTTTTATTCCCCTTCCACAAGTATCGGACTCGGTACTTCGGACACGGACTCATGACTCGTACTCGATGTTTTGTGACTCGGACTCAATACATGTATCACAAAAAAATTACAAACAAATAAATACATACATATAAAATAAATATACTTTATTTGTTTGGCCTTATGCGAGAAAAGGTGCAAGGCACACGGTACACGTACGTCATCTGTTCGTTTCATGTTAGCTCATGTACAAAGGCTAGTGATCTGAAAAAAACCAGCCCTTTCATGAAAACTGCCATGTGATGTTAATCTTTAAAATAAATAGTACATTCAAGGATAAAAAATGACGTTATTGCCAAATTAGACATTTCGACTTGATTTCTGTTTTTTTATTTTTTTTTATTTTTTTTAATTTTTTTTTAAAGATGGCATGATGCCAACATATTGCCAGTTACCACAATATTAATAATGCGATGTGACTCATCACAAAGATATTGTTGGGAACCGCCCGATACTTCTATCCACACGTACATATGTTGCAATATTAAGCACCCGATTGTATCCAATCAAAGTATTTGTGTACCATCACTGCATACATTTAAATATATCCTGTCGGCAATATCACTGAATCACAACAAGATGGTGACGGCTGATATAGGGTCAGATTAATCTTAGTTTTTTACCCCCCCCCCCCCAACTTTTCAAAACGGTACCCGCACATAAAAAGTCAGAACAAAACTCGGTTTTCATTTGAACGTGTATGCCATTATCTCATTCAGACAAATAACGCAAGGGCTTATAGTTCATGACGTCAGAATGCTCGTTTTTGGTCTTAGGTCCATAACTTAAAATGATTGGCTTATTTTGAATCACCATGCAAAATGTCATGCTTTTATACCAAAAAGTGCACAATTCACCCCCATAAGGTGTTTAGCATATATTTTTTGGTAAAAAAAACTGCGATCGGGAATAGGGAAGTAGGCTATTTGATCGATACCGTGCGGTGATGGGTTATGTTTGGGGATTGGTTCTCAACTTATATCTGTGTGATAATGCACATCGCATTATTAATCTTGTGGTAACTTTGGCAATATGTTGGCATATTATTATCGTTATCCAAGAGGTTAATATTAATTTCATGAAAAGGCTCTTTTTCAGTTTACAAGCCTGATCTGATGAAAGCATAATTACGTGGTACTGTGGTATTGTGCACCCACAGACGTAGCCAGGAATGGGGAGGGGCTGTTATTAACTAAAGAATGTTGACAAAGAGGGGTCATGGGCGCCCCCCCCCTGGCTTTGAAGACCATGCATGCAACAGCAGTGGAATGATTTTGCATTCAAGGGGCTTTGTGCATTTTGTGAGCTGTTTCAGATTAATATGATTTTGATTGAGTCCATTTTGGAAGTATCGTCACAATCAACAGGGCATGGAATTGGAGTGCTAGTTTTAGATTAACTAAGTCACTGAAAATAACACCCCACATAATAAGGTCATAATACCATTGCTGCAGCATAAGTGAGCCAGTATTGTTCAGTTACTGTGTTCATCTTAAACTATAGGACACCGATTCGAGAGGTTTTTTTTTATCTTGGTCAGGGTTTTTCTTTATTATTATGCAGTGTTCAAAAATGTATGAAAAAATATTTCAAATATGTAAATGTCAAAGGATAATTCAAATTTCCAATGACCGCCCATAAACGTTGACCTGTCCTAATCCTCCCCAAGGCCCACCCCACCTCGAACTGAGGATACAATAAATGACTAAATAAAATAATTTGGATTTGAAACATTAATTTATATAAAAGAATAATAAAATTTTAATACGAAAATGTTGAGAAATTTCAAACCACTTTCGAATAATTTTGGGAAATATTTGAATATATTCTGGAAAATATATTCAAGGCTACATGTACAAAAAGTTGGGTAGGTGTGGCAAAATAGGGACCTTTTCTAAAATGGGGGTGGCAAGTGAAATGTTTCAATGGGATTTTGGTTTTCAAGATTTTGTGGTGACATGCCTGGCATGGCTATGCCCTCCCCTTATGGCTACTTCTGTGTGTGCTACAGTAATGGTATGTGGATCGATTCACGCACTATGACTTTTAAAAAGCCTTTTTCAGATTTGAATATTTTGTTCCCATTTTTAATCCCCATCATAATTTTGTTGTCAAAATGTCAGAATATAGTTGTTTGTTTGTTTTTGAATGCGCATACCCGGGAGGGGTGAGGGATGGAGGGGAGGCTCCCCTCCACAGCCCTGCCTTAGTCCCCGTAGTTCCCCCTACCGATAAAACTACATGGAAACCCATTAATTTTGGCTCAAAACAAAACATTTGTAGAACTTTCACTGTGAATATTCAGCACATGCAAGGAAAAAATATCAAATCCTTGTTCGAGAAAGATGCATATGTCATTTTCTCCTCGTTTATTTAATACGAAACTAAATAACTAACATAATCTTTACGTGGATCATTTGTGTGTTATTCGGTGATAAAATAAGTACGTATCATGGAACATTTTTTAACAGTAGGCCGATCTTGTTTATACAGATATTAACAACAAATTACACCAAAACAACAATGTGTGATATTGATTATTAACAATACTGTGAATTTACCAAATGTATATCTACAACAAAGGAAGGCAGGATTTCCAAACACGGTGCAAAGGAAGTGTTTCGTTTCCCAACATCTTATTGTTAATTTGAGTATAATGTTGGTTGTACGGGTTGATTCTGCTCTTCTTTTCTGATGATTTTCCACTCATAAGTTACTATCGATCACCAAATGTTACGTGTTGATATGTTTTTGAAGAGTTTATCATCAGGTCTAAAATAAATCAATGACGCCAATTTGATCTAGATATATGATGATTAGTAATTAAAATAAAAATACCCAGAAATTGAACGTACACAAGTATTATAGGTATACAAAGAGACAACATATTTATATGTGGATATAAGTATTAAAATAATGATTGATGATAAAACATCTCTGATATATTCATCATCACTATCAAGATTATCACATGACTTAATGGCTGTACAATCATATTATTTCGCCCTCATACATTGTGGGCGTTATCCAATAGACTGATAGCAAGACTGACAGCAAGAGTGATTAGCAAGACTGATAGCAAGACGTTTGTTGTAATGTTTTTTTATGTTTTAATGGCATTATGACATTTCTAGGTCTTTGAAGGCCCACACTATTTCGATGTTTTTATTTTAGTAAATAAGTTTTTATCAAAATAATAACAAATCATAACATATTTATTGAAGTATATGTTTGTACCTTTCACTGTTTACAGACCAGCTCAAACAGTCTAGTATTTTAATATCTAGTTAGACAAATATATATTTAAAATTGTTAATGTACGCGGGAATATTATCAGAACTTTAGGATGGAAGAATCGACCATGACTCCATGTCGGATGCTGAAAACGAGGTTCTTCTTATCATCGGTCACCGCCTCGATCACTGCCGCTTCTACCGCGGCGGCGGCCTCTGCCATCGCCACCGTGGCGGCCACCGCTGCCAGATTGTCGTGGTGGGCGAGCCTCACCTTGTGGAAGTGTTGGGTGGGGCTCCCTTGATGGACGTGGTGGGCGGGGTTCCCTTGATGGACGTGGTGGGCGGGTCTCACCTGGTGCAAGTGTTGGGTAGGGCTCCCTTGATGGACGTGGTAGGCTGGACCGACGACCACCTGGAGCTGAGCAAACTACATCAAGTAGGATTAGGCCCAGCAAAATGCAGGAGATGAATTTGATATTCATTGTGAAATCTTGAAAACTGCGACAAAAAAAATAATAATAACAATCATACAATTATAATAAAACAATTATGTACAAATTTACGTGAACCTATAATCATTGGGGTGCCATGACCGAGCAGTCTAGCGCATCAGATTTATGTTCTGATGGCTGAGTCGTCAGAATGTAGGTTCAAATCCTAGTCGCGACCATGGTACTTGTGTCCTTGAGCAAGACACCGATGCGCTACGGTATCTCGGGGCTGTATACTCCCCAGGGAGATGAGAAAGTCAATGACCAGGGATAATAATGTAAAAGCGCCTTGTATCCTTTGGCACTCTATAAATCCAGTTATTATTATTATTATTTCAAGAAACAAATTACAGATTGAAATATTAGGTATTCCGTGTATTTAGGTATTTCACCATCAATATATATTTAAGTAAAACTTGTAGCTTTGCATGGTTGACTTAGGATATAGGAGATCCCTCAGTCTGGGGTGGGTTGTGGACTTTGGATACAGAAGATCCTTCGGTCCGTCGTAGTGGTTGCCAAATATCGCTGATGTAGAAGCCGATGTCCTGTGGAACAGCGTCGTGTTTAACGATCTCGAATATTTATATTCTGAATACTTCTATTTACTTTGTGTAAAAGGAACCAAATTGCTTTCAAAGAGATAAATCACAAAAAATACCGAATCATTTAGGTATCATTATTTGAATTTATCAGGCATCTTGGTCAATTCCTTTACTCTGTATCTGTGCCCCGGTAATTATTTCGTGCAATGGCTAATTTGAAAGTAAATCATTTCCGGTGCATACTAAGGTCATATCGTTGCTGCTGCCATAAATGAGACAGTAATTTTCAGTCTCTGTGTTCATCTTAAAATAGGCTATATAGACCACCGATTCCATACCATGTTGAAAGTCTGCTCTGATCGTGACGATATTGTCAGGCTACTTTTCTATATGTCCTAGATATCTTCAAACATGAAATGCAAACAAAAACATACATACTCGCGGTACTCGTGTGAGATTATAGGCCTACATTATTTGGAAAATAATGTGATTTTATACATTAGTGGCATAAGTGGACCGCCCACCAACACAGGGGCTGGTTAGCTCAGTTGGTGGAGCACTCGCACTGGTATTCGAGAGGTCGCGGGTTCGAGTCCGGCATCAGCCAATTTTTTTTTGCTCGCTTTTCGTTTATATAATATTTCAGGTCAATTTCTTCCTAAATATATTTATTCTGTGTACAACCACGTAAAAGGCTTGTATCCCGTTGTGTGATCCCCGCTACTGCCGTTACCCAGGTTGTTTGCATTTGACAGGGGCTTGATCCCTGGCTACTCGGCAGATATGGTTTGGCCTCTGACCTGGCCCCATAGAGCAATAGGGCAATTCCGTATGGGAAATGAGAAAAATGACAAATTTTAAAGTTGATCATATCGAGATTAAATTAAATGTGCAGTGTGAATAAATGCATACTTAGCAAGGTGCCAAAAACCGTTTTGGAAAATCATTATTGGTTTTCCTGAAAATCTGATTTGAATTTTTTGTTTGTTTTTGCTTAACATAAGGACCCCTGAAGCTAAATACTATAAAATGCAATAAATCCTAAATGCAAAACTGAACTTTCTGAATAGTTTCTAATTGTAAAGGTTTGGGACCATGGATGCTTATTTTAAAGGCACTTTCTTCTGCTGGATTTGGTATTTGCAGGAGAAAACTACGAAATTTGGTTTAAATTGGCTGTAATTCCGTTACCGAAAAGTCACACAAGTTTTCCTCCTGGGCTTATTTTTTGCTTAATTATTCCATCATTGTAAATTCTCTTCCTTCATCTGCCCACTAAAAACCTCAAACACCAATTTCCCAAATACAAGTATTTATTCCTATTTAAACATTGGTAACGGAATTACATGGTAACGGAATTACAATGGGTAACGGAATTACAACCTCACATCCTGCATGTCTTTGAGCAAGGCATTCTTTGTTTTACCAACAGAGGGCAGAAATTATCTAGTTTTATGTCTTACATATGTTTGTACAGTTGAGAGCACATGGTAATCTCCCTCCATACAGTGTACATGTAAATCTGTAAAATTTGTTAAAACCTCCAGCAAATTGGTGAGTATTCTTTTAAGTAAATATTCCCAGGAGCAGTTTACTGTTACTTTTAACAAAATTTTAATTGTTAAATTCAATAAGTGATTACCTGATTACTTTTACTTAGGTACAACATGTACAAAATGTAAGCTTTTGCACTTTTATTGCAGGGATGCAGGTCAACAAACTTTACATGTAGTTGCACTCAGCTATTCTGCACTGATTCAGATTTTACAATAATGAGTCATTTTTGTGTCTTGATGATCCTTGTTTATATTATATTATATTATATTATATTGTATTTTATTTTTGTATTATATTATTTTATTTAATTTTTTTTTATTTTTTATTATTCACTGTAGGCCCTATGTGTAATAATAATTTGCAAACAATTTTGGTCGTTGGTTATTATACATGTAGCTTACTATGAGCTAGCTATACATGTACATGTATGTAAATAACTCATACTTAGTGAAGTTGATCTTGAAATACATGTACCTACATGTAGAGGGCTAAAGAGATAGTTTGTTAAACTAAGCATTGTTTATTTTGGGGGTATATTATACAGTAATCATATTTACACATGTACTCAAAGTATGATTCATAATAACACAGCCTACCGGTATCTTTACTTTGTTCAAAGGTAAAATGCCTTTCAAGCCGAAAGAGAAGATGATAGCATACAGGGAACGTATAATGCAGGATCCTGAGAAAGCAAAACAAGTGAGGGAGAAGGATAGAAAGAGAAAGTATGCCAAAAATGCAAGAATGACACGAAGTGAAAAGCTTGTCCAGAAAGAGAAAACCGAAAAGCTGTAGCAATACATAGTGCCAAGAAAAAGGCAAATTCTTCACCTCCTGCTAAACGTATTCCTGGTGCAATCCAAGTTATGAATTTAGTACATGCACCATTCGGGTCACCCCAAGTCTTGGGAAAAGTCAAACAGAAGGTGATGAAGGTTTTGCCACATTCTCCAAGGAAAAGAAAAGAAAACATGATGATGGTTGCAGTTAATTGACAGATATGGACAATTATATTGTGATTTGACAACGCATCAGTGTATTCAATATTCATAGTATGTAAATGTGTAATTCCGTTACCGTGTTTAATATATACAGTTGGATGTACATCTAAACGATGTCCTAACCCACAAACTGAGGCAAGATTAAATATTTTGAAGCCCACAAATATACTTACAGCGACTGCCTTGTTTCTGAGCACAACTCACAGTTAAGTACTTGGAAGTTTCATGTTCTTTTCTAATTAATCGTTGCTGCTAGGTATAATAATTCGAATAGCTTTCAATTTGACATACAGGTGCATTGTATTATGGTTTATATTAACATGATTAAAGCTGTATAACATGCTCAGTATAAAGAAAAATCAATTTTAGATTGTCTGTTGTTCAAGAATTGGCATTTTTCAAGGTATATTTCACAAGTGTAATTCCGTTACCATTTTTTGTAATTCCGTTACCGCTGCCTATTTTGGAAAAATCGCGAGGTATGGAATATCTGTAAAAAAAAAAAAAAATACCCTAACAAATGCTGCCACAATGAAGTTGAAACCATAGGTAAAAAAGAAAAAAATCTACATTAGGGAAACGAGCCCAGTCTAATGTCACACTGGATGTTATTAGCACCTTTACTACTTGATTTTTTTTTATACTGAGCATGTTATACAGCTTTAATCATGTTAATATAAACCTTTACTGCTATCAGTTGCAAAAACAGCTGATCTTCTGCTAGATAAACCTGGTATCATTTTCACTGTTTAACATTATTGGCTGACCACAGAAGGGTCCAGTTCATAATTATGTCAGTCATTGTGTGCATTAAACCATGGAGCAATGCAAACAGTCCTTGAAGGTGTGAGTCAATCCCAACCCCCGTCCACACTAGCACCCACCTGCTGTACCTGTACATGTACATGTACAGAGCGGATGGTGTATTGTATGCAATCCTTTTGGAAGTATGACCATGTCTGGTCCTTGCTCTATGGTGTACGCAGTTGGAGCCGGAATTGCAGCGTAAACGAATGAGGGTTCACATGAGCACGTTCCTTCACATATCATGCAGGCCATTCGCCTTATTCACAAGATAACTGAAAAATTACTGGAAAATGGCTGTAATTCTCACAGCCACACTATGGCTTATGTTTAATGCACTAATTGTCCGATAGTTCCACAGCAAAGGAATAAAGAAACGGATCATATAGTTCATTAGCATTTGAAAGCGAGGTACAAAAAATAGTCTGGTTTCTCTGAATGAGCGTCCACTCAAACAAAAGCTCTTGTATTCAGGGATTAACTGACATAAGATGGCCGAACATGATTACTAGTATGCACTCACAAAGTTTAACAGGCCTGTAATGATTCTCATTATGATTGTACAATGAATAGTTTTAAAGTTGAGAGGGAGCTGAAAGTGGCAGGTGGTAAACAATATGAGGTATTTCTTTTATATATAGTAAACTAGTTCAGGGCACTTTATTTTTGTAAGTTATTTTAATGGAGAGAATTTCTTCTGAAGGAATCATGCCCCAGAAAATAGAAACTGCGTTATTTTATTTTGAAGAAAAGGGATGGGAAAATGGGGTTGGAAGGGTCCAGTCATAAGCTTGCACAAAGGTGCGGAAATCGGCCAGGATCAACTGGAAGGCGGGCTAGTTTTAAATGCTATCACCGTGATGCTATTAAAGACCCTGCGGTAAGCGATGGTACAGAACAAAGACGTGGACCCACAGTTTTAAGTTCATAAACGTTCCCTCATTATCTTCGTAAAACAGTAGGCCTAAATGAACCTTCAAAATGTTTACACACAAAATAGAAAATATATATGTTTTAATTTCTTATTGTGTAGGCCTATGTGTTTCAGGGGGTGATTTTCTCTGTTGGGTGGGGCAGGAGGCCTAATGGGTGACAGGTTAGGGGTCAGATAAGATAAATTGGAATTTGGCATCATCCTTTGAAATTTACGTATTTGTTGCATACATTATTTTTTTACAGTGTGTAATAATAAAGAAAACCCCTGTCCAAGTTAAGAACACTTTATAATTCTCATGACCCCACGCCGTTGTACATTGTACATTGCTCTCGCCTGATTCCATTTCCCAATAATATATTGCTAGAATAACATTAATAAAACAATAAAATGTCGCTATATAATGTCCCCAAACCAATTCACCATAGGCGTAATCAAATGCATTAAACACAACTCTTTTGAAAAAGCCATAAAAATAAATATTTACGACATGTGTTAGTCTGACAGCTACGGCGATATATTACTAAAAACATTAATGAGCAGCATTTTAACAAAAGATAATTTCGACAACCTGACATATGTCAGCCCTAATCTTTTATTTGGAGGGAATTTGCATATTCATCTCCCATCCTCACTCCCAAATAAATTCGTCATAGTTTATAAGGCTAGACTGTATTTTCAACAACAAAACCTAAATATTGATTTGGCTTCGTCTACAGGAACATATGGGAGAGATATTACTATCACATCTGCCACTAGAAATTGTTTCGGCCATGAACTCCATAAAAATCAAGCTTTATACGCTGAAATACACACAGAAAAAAAATACACAAGTTGTGTAAAATTTTACTATTTTGCAATGTTGTATACGAACCTCCTAATTGTTTGGTAAAGTTTTACAAAATGCGTGTTGGGTAAAGTTTTTCATAAACATTTTGTAAACTTTTACTTCAGTAAAAAGATTTACCTCTTAAATAGGTAAACATAAATTAAGTAAATTGTTACTGAATGTATTGGTAAAAAATACTTACTTTTTGTGTAGAATACTAGACTCTTTTTACTATTTGACCTTGTAAACTTTTACTACATTGTTTGGTCTGCATAATTCATTAAAATAATGTAAATGAAACAAGGCACCCCACTATACTTTACAGTTTCAAAGACGTTTCTTTTATTTATCAACAATAAAATGAAAATATCTCTTCAAATCCCCACTTCACGAGGTTCTCTCTCATTTACTCCATGTTGTGAGGCGATTGTCGACTTGACAGGCACACACTGCTTTTGCACACACGTCGCGCACACACAATGCATGATCACATGGTGGGCTTTACACAATTAAAGTGAATTTTACACAACGCACGGCAATGCTTAGGTTCCTTGTGGTAAAAGTTACACGGGCAAGGTAAAGACTTGAATTAGTTACATAAATTATGTAAATAAAATTTAATATATTTAAATTACGTAATTTTTAACTTACACAGCAATTGTGTTCTTTATTTTCCCGAAATTTTACCTAAATTGTGTAATATTTTACAAAACATGTTTTACCCAGCTCACAAATACCTACACAGAGTCTCCTCAATGCAAAATTTTCTAAAATGTTCATTCCATTTCTCTAGAATTGACACCAAACACCATGAAAATTAAGAGACCAGTGTTTGTTTGGGACAATGTAATAAGTCTGGTACCCATCACTATCGTGCTTTTATTCCCACAATGTTGTACGCTGAAGCTTGGGTACATGATTCACTGTATTCAATTTCTGGAAGACACACTTTGTTTACATGCGGCCGCCGCCTGTAAGCGATTCCAGTCATTACTACAAACCAGAGAAGAAATTACACAAGCTGTGTAAAATCTTACCTTGTTTTAGATGTTCCCGGTGAACCTCCTAATAATTAAGTAAAACTTGACCAAACAGGCGTTGGGTAAAATGTTACCTAACAGATGTATAACGTTTTACTGCGATATTAGGTAATTTTATTTACCTAACTTGTAGGTAAATGTTGAGTAAAATTTTACATACTTGTGAGGTATAAGACTAAATGGTTTACCTCTATTGTAGGTAAATTGTATAAAGTATTACTTTTAATGGGTATTTTGTTTTCTTACATTATTGTTTGATATGTCTATGGGAGTTCTGTTTTGTACCTGGCCCAGTTACAAATGTAAGGATTCCTGGTTGAGGTATTTGAAGGTTAAACAAATCTTTAGTTTTTAAATAATTGTATTAGTGTTATCCTTATATAGTTCAGGTTAAGCCTTAGTTGTTCCGAGAGAAAGGCGAAACTATGTATCCGATTGACAGCGCATAATGGTCACGACACATGCATGCACATACTTGCACAATGACTTGTATGGAGCAGTCGTTGCTGGGCGCATAATGCATAACGTATGGTACATGACTGTGTCTGAACGAGTATACGCTGATATTTCATCCCACAAACGATTCAGGCTTGTTTACTCAACAATTGTTTACCTTCAACCGCCTCAATCACAGTGGCGTAAATATAGGGAGGACAGGGGAAGTCAAAGTTTAATATTTAAAAAAATTATATCTCAACAACCACAAGATGTTCATTGACATTTTTTGCACCATTGTATAGATTGTTAATTGTCGAAAAATATTTACACAAAGGTGACCCCAATTTGACCTTACTTCCTGTCCAAACCGGAAGTCAAAGTTTAATATTTAAAAAAATAATATCTCAACAACCACAAGAGGTAAATTGACATTTTTTGCACCATTGTATAGATTGTTAATTGTCAAAAAATATTTACAAAAAGGTGACCCCAATTTGACCTTACTTCCTGTCCAAACCGGAAGTCAAAGTTTAATATTAAAAATAATCATATCTCAACAACCACAAGAGGTAAATTCACAATTTGTGTACCATTGTACAGATCGTGAATTGTCAAAAAATATTTACAAAAAGGTGACCCCAATTTGACCTTACTTCCTGTCCAAACAGGAAGTCAAAGTTTAATATTTAAAAATAATCATATCTCAACAACCACAAGAGGTAAATTCACAATTTGTGTAACATTGTACAGATCGTGAATTGTCAAAAAATATTTACAAAAAGGTGACCCCAATTTGACCTTACTTCCTGTCCAAACAGGAAGTCAAAGTTTAATATTTAAAAAAATCATATCTCAACAACCACAACAGGTAAATTCACAATTGTTGTACCATTGTACAGGTCGTTAATTGTCAAAAATATTTACAAAAAGGTGAACCCAATTTGACCTTACTTCCTGTCCAAACCAGAAGTCAAAGTTTAATATTTTAAAAGATCATATCTCAGCAACCACAAGAGGTAAATTCACAGTTTTTGCACTATTGTACAGATTGTTAATTGTCAAAAATGTTTACAAAAACGTGACCCCAATTTGACCTTTACTTCCTGTCTAAACCGGAAGTCAAAGTTTAATATTACAAAAAATAATGATGCAAAGTTTCTTTAAAAAACATTCTGACGTCATCATCACTGCCCTGACAAAACTCGAACACCTATGTGTTTGTAATATCACAAACACTGCCGTCTAGTTCTTCTTCTTCTTCTTCTTCTTCTTCTTCTTCTTCTTCTTCTTCTTCTTCTTCTTCTTCTTCTTCTTCTTCTTCTTCTTCTTCTTCTTCTTCTTCTTCTTCTTCTTCTTCTTCTTCTTAGGGGTTCGAGCTACAGCGCGAACACCTCTTGTTTTTGTTCGTTTTTTTGTTTTGTTTTTACTTCTTCTTCTTCTTCTTCTCCCCAATAACTGACCAGAAAATGCCTACATATGAATGTCCTGTATGACCTCCAAGACACAGTAATCGATTTCACATGTGGTTTGTTTCAATTGTTGCATAACTTCTTTCTAAACTTGTCACAACCTGAAAATGGGTGTTTTTGTTGTGTCAGCTGACCACATAAAGTGGTACAAAAGTCCATGCAAGTGCTTTTCCTTGCATTTCCCACCAAGCTCAGGCAGTATTCTGACAAGAGAGATGCCTAGACGCCACTTGAGTGAAGTAGAGGTTGCACGAGCCATAGGGATGCTGGACGCTGGCTTCAGCCATCGACGAGTAGCTGAGATGATGGGTGTGTCTCACAGTGTCATCAGTCGCGCTAACCAACGACACCGGGAGACAGGGCGATACTCAGAGAGACCCCGTACTGGCCGCCCATCAGCAACAACTGCGAGGAATGACCGCTACTTAGTGACTCTTTGTCGTCGCAACCGCTTCCAGTAGTGCTCGCAGACTCAATCACCAATTCGCTGCTGCAACTGGGGTGACTGTTTCGAATCAAAACCATCCGTAACCGACTTCACAGAGCCGACATGCATGCCAGGAGGCCACTGCAATGCATCCCATTAACCCCTGCTCACAGAAGAATCCGTCTCAACTGGGCTCGTGACCGTAATGTGGGATGGACCCAACAACAATGGCGCCGTGTTCTGTTCTCCAGATGAGGCAGATTCAGCGCGGACCACAATGATGGACGTGTTAGGAGTCTGGAGACAACAGGGAGAGAGATTTGCAGATGCCTGTATCGCTGAACATGACCGCCATGGTGGAGGCAGCATCATGGTGTGGGGCGGAATCAGCTACGGTCACCGCACTCGTCTCTCTACGTGGTCCCAAGGGGAGCAATTACAGGTGTGAGGTACAGAGATGAAATCGTGGAACCTTTGTGGTTCCGTTTGCAGAAAACGCTGAGAAATTTCATTTTCATGGACGACAACGCCCGTCCCCACACAGCAAGGGTGGTGACACAGTACCTGGCGGATCATGGAATTGAGCGTATGGACTGGCCAGCGAAATTCCCGGACTTGAATCCGATAGAACATGTCTGGGACATGATGGGGAGGAGTATTGAAGCGCTTGATGTGCAGCCAAATGGGTTGCAGCAGCTTGGTGTGGCCTTGGAGGCTGCATGGGATGCGATTGATGTCAGGATGTTAATCGTCTGATAAACTCAATGAGACAGCGGTGTCAGGCTGTTATTGCAGCTGGGGGAGGCCATACTCGCTACTGACATTGATGACAAGACATTCAGGCTAAAATTGTGAAAATTGTGAAAAAGTTGACACACCAAAAACACCCAATTTCAGGTTGTGACAAGTTTAGAAAGAAGTTATGCAACAATTTAAACAAACCACATGTGAAATCGATTACTGTGTCTTGGAGGTCATACAGGACATTCATATGTAGGCATTTTCTGGTCCTTAATATGTGCTATAAAGAAAATATGTTAAAAATAAAAAGTGGTCCTTAACTTTGTTTGATGAGTGTATATTCTGTTTTCTTGTCAACAAAGGATCATGGTTGGGTTCATTTACACTGAAGTCATTTCACTTGTTACATGTGTAAGACCATGTACACTCATTTCTAGATTGGTTACAAGTAGGTTAAACAGGTCAACAAAATGGTTTCAATTGATTGTGGGGGAGGAAAGTGTGTAACGACAAAAGTCAAGTCATGAAACCCAACAGACAGTTAAAATAAATATGTATTTCATTGCTTTATTAGCAATTTACAAGCACCCATACAACTCTTTGATTATTTCAATGTCTAACAATTTATGTACAAAATGGCATCTGATCTTTACAGACATTTTGCCAATCATGTGTACAGCCTTGAAAAGTAAAAAATCAATGTATAATTTGTTTTCAAATTTTATAAATAATTTTTTAATTATTTGCGGTATAGGTGAAAACAAAGACAGTTTATAAGCATGTCACAATAAGGAGATGCTTGATTACAGTGTCACTATCATTGTCAATTTATCATTATATTTTTGTTATAAACTTAATCTGAAAGTGAAGTATATTATAAATAATGATTAAATGTATTTTTGTACAAGACTTAATGCCAAGAGATAAATACCAATGTTGGCTTCATTTAAATCTAAAATTGAAAGGTTTTCCATAAACAAAAGTGAAAATGGCAACCAATTATCAGATTTGGATCCAGTGGATATATATTCTGTTGTCTTGTCAACAAAAGGATCATGGTTGGGTTCATTTACACTGAAGTCATTTCACTTGTTACATGTGTAAGACCATGTACACTCATTTCTAGATTGGTTACAAGTAGGTTAAACAGGTCAACAAAGTGGTTTCAATTGATTGTGGGGGAGTGGGAAGTGTGTAACCACAAAAAATCATATAAACCCCAAAAGT
>CM055825.1:9776446-9838950 GCA_029582265.1 Zoroaster sp. YZ-2022 | reverse complement strand
GGGTTTTTAAAAAAACATTCCTCAAATCACCGAATGGTGTGTTCTGCGAGCACAGAACTGTCTGCTGAGCTCGCTTTCTCAATCTGAGGGCTGTGGGTTGGGTTGAAAAAAAAAATTCCCTCAGATCGCCGAATGGTGTGTTCTCCGAGCACACAACTGTCTGCTGAGCTCGCTTTCTCAATCTGAGGGCTGTGGGTTGGGTTTAAAAAAAATAATAAATTCCTCAGATCGCCGAATGGTGTGTTCTGCAAGCACAAAACTGGCTGCTGAGCTCGCTTTCTGAATCTGAGGGCTGGGTTGAAAAAAAAAATTGGTCAGATCGCCGAATGGTGTGTTCTGCGAGCACAGAATTGGGGTATGCTGCTGAGCTCGCTTTTCTCAATCTGAGGGCCCTGTGGGTTGGGTTGAGAACAATTTTTTCCTCAGTCCTCGCCGAATGGTGTGTTCTCCGAGCACAGAACTGTCTGCTGAGCTCGCTTTGTCAATCTGAGGGCTGTGGGTTGGGTTGGAAAAAAAAAATTCCCCAGATCACCGAATGGTGTGTTCTGCGAGCACAAAACTGGCTGCTGAGCTCGCTTTCTGAATCTGAGGGCTGTGGGTTGGGTTGGAAAAAAAAATTTGTGTCAGATCGCGGAATGGTTTGTTTTGCAAGCACAGAACGCACTTCTGTACTCGCCAATGCAATGTGAGGGTTGTACGGATCGATTAAAAAAAATTCCTTCAGCTTTTATTGGCGTAGTGCTTCATCAGATTTGACTAAAATCCAAAAGAAATATTTTTTGTATTCTTTTAAATATATCCCGTGTCTATTCCCCTACAATAAATTCCTTGCCCACAGAGAAATAAAAGTTTCTTAAGTTTAAAATAAATTGCCCATCTGAAGAAATGAATGACAGCTCCATTGTTGTTCCAGAATGTTGGATTGCCGACGCAGCCCTTTGAGGTTCCGGAAATCGCCGCAGAGAGTTTAAATGTCAATGAACTCTATGAAGTGGGCATTTGCCATAAGGACTGCGTGTTAAAAACAGAAACACTCGATATCGGCGACATCACGTGGTCATATCTCTGCGCGCTAAAATACAGCAAGTATGTGCACACATAAAACAGCCGTTCCCGTTCAACACTCTTCATGGATGCGACAACACGTATTGAGTCTGCTACTGCGGCTTGAATTCTATGACGTTTCTTTGGGTGTGGCACGAATTTTGAATTCCGATTTTAATTTTGATCAGTAGACTTACTGGTACAATAAAGATTTACTCATTCACTAGAAGCTAACCAAGGTAAGCAATACCATTAAATCAGGAGGCATATTATTTAGTATTTCTTGATCTAAATCAGCCATGGCTGATGATGAAGACTCAGAATCTGACACGGATCAAACATCTCAATCAGTTATGGATTTTCAAGATAACCGTCCACGATCAACTTTAGACACCATGTACAGCCTAGCACAAAACGATTCTCTATCAAAGAAAATAAAACGTAAACGCACACAATCAAACAGCATAACTTACAGCGATATATACACAGAATCAGACGACAGCGACTACAAAACTCCACAACCGAAACGCAGATTTACTCAAGATAACAACACTCCAAATCAACCAACTATGGTAGTTATCAACTCCCCAGACATCAAACTTGCTAAACTAAATCCGATAAAAATTGCAAAAGCACTGAACAAAGTAGGAAAGGACATAATAAAACTGTAACAAAAATAATCAGGAGGAATCACGGTATGCTGTTACACCTCAGCTCAAACAAGAAAACTTCAAACAATAACACAATTAGACCAATGGACCGTAACCGCCGAATTTGCAAAATCACAAACTCAAAGTAAAGGTGTCATCACCGGCATTCCAATAGACGTAACCGAAAATGAAATCCTAAAAAGCATGTAAAAAGCCAAGGTGTGACTAATGTAAAAAGACTTATAAGGAAAATAAACGGAAAACTAGAAAACAGTCTGTCAATATGCCTAACCTACAGTACACCAAACCTTCCAGAGAAAACTCATATTGGATACGAATACTTCACAGTAAAACCCTACATTCCTCCAATAATAAGATGCTTTAATTGTCAAAGACTAGGCCACGTGGCAAACAACTGCAGAAGCTCAACACGCTGCGTGCGATGTGGCGAGTCATACTTTTTGAACAATGCCAACAAAAGAAAAAGTAAAATGTTGTAGGTGTGGCGAAAGCCACTCGTCGCTTATGGTGGATGTTACACAATGAAACAAGAAAGAAAATTCAAAATGTTAGATTTTCATACAAAATATCATATGCAGAGGCACCAAAAAGTTATAAGAACCGACATTACAATTGAGCAAACACACCCAGCCAAACAATACCACATACCAAACAACAAACATTAAAGAAAAAACACAACAACAAAACACAAAGACAAATAATGACATAGACACTCCCAACTCGGCATCCCACAAAATAAGTACTAAGGACGCTACCACCGAACAGACAAAGTAGCAGAAACCCAAACTGAATTAACACAACAAAACACATACAATGAACAAGAGCTAATCGAATTACTTGCTGGCGCAATGCAAATACTGGGATACTATCAAAAATAAAGATGATAGAACCGCTGCCATAATAACACTAGTAAATCACGTCTTCCACTCCAAAGAAACAATAACACAAAAAGTAAAACAAAGAAAACACAGAACACCTTCACAATCACCTGCCAACACAAGGAAAAAATCACCTGACAGAAAACAAACACAAACAAACATGGGTCCACCAAATACTCCTAAAACAAACACTAGCCAAAAAGGTAGAAAAACAAATAAAACTACATGATTGTTACATTTATAGTTCTTACAATCTTACAATGGAATACCCAGTCACTTTTAGCTCATATTTAACCTGCCCAAATTACAACACACAACGCAGAACCCTTATAGAAAATCTCAAATTACCTCTAACAGTAACATTAACACAACTTCTGGGGAAAAAAGAAAACTACTACGAAATCATTAAATACATCAAAAATTGTAACATCGAAATCTAAATAATATGCCTCTTTATGATTAACTGAGTATTGCAAAAATCAGGTGGGAGGGGCTACGGGTGATTGGCGGGTCACTGTGTCACACGTCATCACCTGGGAGGTGTTGCGAGCCTGCAAATCAGCCGGCAGAGCCCGGGCCCTTAAACAGCAGGTACACGGCTCGACCCCTAGGACACTAGTGGCACATTATGATCTGAGAATCACTTACACCCCTCCCTACCAACCCCAACCTTGTTAAGATTAGCGAACAACTTATCGTTTAATGGCACAAAGGGCACATCGATTGCCATAAGTGCCACATACCCTACAACAACAACAACAACAGAAACACTCATCAGATTTAAATATGTGACCGTGAATCATTCTCTGTTGTTGGAATCTCAAGGCTGTACGGGCAGTTTGAAAAAAATATCTGCGAGCACAGAACTGGCTCGTTTTCTGAATCTGACGGCTGTGGGTTGGGTTGAAAAAAAAAAAAATCCTCAGATCGCCGAATGGTACGGAAGTACGGAAGCGTTAAAGGGCCACAACCCCAAAAAATTTTTCAAGTTACTATCTCGCCGCGGCGAGTTACTATCTCGCCGCGGCGAGTTAGTAGCGAGGTTTCGGTTGCACACGGTTAGCGGAACAGCGACTTTTAGTAGCTGTGACGTCATCACTCTTTGCGCACTAATGACGTTTTACTCAGTCTGTCAAAGTGTAAAAGTGTCGTCAACACGGATAACAGCTCCACTACACGTAAGTGAAAAACGGATAGTAAAACTCAGCAATTTCCTAAAAATTTCGAGAGAAAAACATAAATAATCAACCATAGAGATAGTTCATAGTTAGCATAAAGATAGTTCTGGTAGCATGTATGTTTACTTCTGGTCTCGGACTAGCCGCTGTATCTGTGGCAGTATGGGCATGGCCTAGGCTATATGAAAATGAAGAGGTAGTTTCTTCACCACCAGAAAATTAAAAATTTGATTCCCCATCCCATATTTAGTCAGTGCATTTAATAAGGTTTCATCTTTCATTTTCAGAATGGCAAAGAAAACCGTTAGATTTTACCCTGGCCTTCTGAGGAAGTTTTGGCGATTTCAAGTCAAGGCCAAGGAATTTCAAAAATAGCATGGGAGGGAATCAACACTAACATGAATGATGCCATGATCAAGGCTAAGAACATTTATGTGACACTGAGGGCATGCAAAGATCGCTTTCGACACCTTCAGGATGCTCACCGAAGAAATGAAATGAGTTCTCTTAAGGGCGTAAGTAATTTTTTTAAGAGAAAAAAATATATTTATACGCATACAAATCACCATATAAAATTTTGGAAAATTTCAAAGAGGATATGAAATGATAAATTTAAATTTTTCTATAGCACATTTTGAGATGGAATTCAATTCTGAAAGGAATTTTGTTTAACACTTCATACATTCACCATTTTCAGTTTGATCGAATTCCAAACATAATAACATGGTGAAAATTTAATATATTGGTTGTAAATATTCTTATGAGAATTTTTTCTTAATGCCTTGTGTAATTCATTGTACTTGTAGCCACAGAGGGATAGCACATGAAATTCTAATCTTTCTCTTAACCATATTTCCCTTTCAGCTCCGGTACAGATGAGGAGTATGATGAGGGGATCCAGCTTCTAACAGAACTTGCTGACTTGGATGAGGAGAGAAAACAGGAAGAGGACAAGAAAAAGTGAGACGGATGAAAAAAGAGATGCAGTGGGTAGCCATTAGAGCAGCAGCAATGGAATCCCTGGTTTCTGCCAAGAAGGCCCAAAATGGTGACAGAAAAGGTGCTTTTCTTAGGTCCCTTAGATTTGATTTGAAAGTCATCCACTGTTGCCAGTGTCGTTTTCTATCTGATCCCTGGTTTTTTAACCAAAACAAATTTAAAGAGGAGGGGATTTTCTCACCCAAACTTTTACCCTTTGAGTTTTAAGATTTAATTTGAAAATCATTTCCTTGTACATGTAAGTGCTTTCATTTTGTTTATTGTTCTTTTTTAAACTGATCATTATTTCAGACACAGAGCTTACCCACCACAAAGGAAACGCCGAAGCACAGCAGACTTATATGTCAAGTACCTTGAAGACAAACTGGAATTTGAGCGTGAAAAGTTTTATTTGGAAAAAAGAAAGAGAAGCAAGGTTGGAAAAGACAATGAAATTATGAAATGATGATGACCCTAATAAAAAGTAAGGTTAAACATATTTTAGGACTGCACTGCTATGAATACGGTTTGTGAAACTAACACATGTTGGTGATCATAGAATTCCATGATTTGATTCCTCTGGCAATATTTCCCCCGTTGATTTTGAAAACCGTGTTAACGTTTTCAAGTTTTGCAATTTTATTCCTGCATTTCATTGTTTTGTCAGGATTCCAGCATCTACACATGGATATGCATTTTTAAATTTGTCATTTTGTGATATGTTTCAAGTCCAGAGTTCAATTAAGCTCAAAGTGTGGGTTAGAAGTGAAAATTTTAATATACATTGTAAACATTCCTAGATACTTAGAATGTTGAGCAAATTTTGGCTCAACATAAACACAAGTGACTAAATGTAAAAACACATGTGGAGAGTGGATACTTGCTTCAAGTTTGACTGTTTTCACTGCTTTGCCTCATGTAAAAAGAACACTCAGAGATAGCCAAAGGGCCCGTCATGAGTTTAAAAAAGTCGATATTTGTTTTATAACACCTGAACCATTTTATAAAGATTCTGTATATTTTTTAGAAGACCTGCTACAATATATCAAACCAAAACACAGGTTCCACAGGTAACATGACAACAATTCACATTGCCAGAATTTGATGTAGTATGGACGACTGGTAGTTTATTGGTTTCTAAGGAATAGTACACAGTCTTTACAGTCTAGGCACACAGTCTTTACAGGTTCACACATGCAATAGTACAGATGGTATACATCATATGACTATTTAGTCAGAATTATAAGGTATTATAAGGTCTTTTTCAGATTTACATTGTGTATGTACCACTTTAAAAATTTAAAAATTAAAATTAAAAAAATTAATACTTTGTATCCCCTTTTTTGTCCTTGGTGTACAGGTTTGTGTTTTTACTACACTGTCTTGTTTTTATCATAAATTTCATATCATTTATATCATTTTTTTAAGTGCAATGACGTGTGCAGTCTTTTGTTACTTCTCGTCTTTTACATGTATAGTAGATCCCTTGTCCAGTTTCTTCCAGTTAAATTGTTTTAAACTTTGATTTTATTCATTTATTTATTTAACATTTTTAAAGACTATACCCATTTTGTTAAAGGGTTAATAAACCCTGAGACAACATTTTTACGTATTGACATTATGTGATAACATTTTCCTGTTAATATTTTCTTTATTGGCTTTTGACCAAAAAATGATTATTTAATGTTCAACGGGTGCCGCCATCTTGGGACTCTGTGACGTAGCAGGGTTCCATCAAGCCAGACTGTCGTCACAAAGCGAATTCAAAAAGATGCATGTTGCAGTGTGGTACATACACGTGGCCTCAACAAATCTGAAGCGCATAATTGGACTATTTGAGGCCGCGCGTATGTGCAAAACGTCGTTTAGAACTTGCACTGTGACGATGGTCTGGCTAATGGTACTCTATTACATAACCGGGTCCAAATATGGCGTCACCTGTGGAACACTAAAACACAATCATGTTTTGGGGGGTAAAAAAAAAGCCAATAAAAAAATACTGATATGAACATGTCTTAGTCTTAGAAATCTCACATCTGTCGACACGTAAAAATTTGTCTTGTGGTTCACTATCCCTTTAATTTTATTTTCAGCAAAGGTTTTTATATTTTCAGGGTTTGTAATTTTTGCTTGAGTAATCAATCCCCGTTATGTAATTTGCATTTGTTGTTGCTGTGATTAAAATCAATGTTTATAAATCAATGTTCCCTTGAAAGTGTGGGTGTAAGGAAGCATTGCCCAATTTCATGGAATTCCTCATTGTAACAATCGTCTTTCCCTGCTCACCGAGCTACCAACATGAACAGGAAATCAGTGTTAAGTTCCCTTTTAACCAGGGGAACATTTTATTTTGTTTTTCTTACAGAACATGAAATTGGGCACAGGAAACAAATTTATATAGGCCTTTACAGTAAAGAAAAATAAAATAAAAAATAAATAAATTTAAGAAAAGTGCACAGCAACAGAAAACAAAGACTCCTGGTAAACTTGCTGACTGATCAAGACCTGACAATTTTTATTCTAAACTATACTTCTGTTTTATTTCTTTTTAATCTCGTGGATCATAAATATAACTTAGTTATTGAAAGCCTGACATTCCAAAAATCACTAAATTCTTACAGATACAATCCTTGACGTAGGATTCATAATTCAGGAGCTCGTAACGCAGACTTACTATATCATGAATGATGGAATCATGCTAAATAGTTCTCCAAGGAGGGTGCCGGGTCCAGCTGGAAGTAACTGCTTGTCTGATTTTCATAGATACAAGTATGGTAGTTAGTGAGGGGCCCGCCAACTAGGTAGTACTTTGCCACTGGGGATAACAGTACTTTCAGGTTCTTGCGAAAGTCAAGGAAGGCAAACATTTTTATCATCTTCCCGAATACCCACTCTACACATTCTCGTACTGATGACATTCTTGAGTTGAATTCTTGTTGCTCAGCCCTCAGGTTTGCCCCTTTGAATGGACCTAGTAGATAACCGTACATCTCATTGGATAAGCAGGGTCCCCATAAAGCGCGTAGGGCAGGTCATTTCTATCAGTCAGATCTCTTGCCTCAAATTCTTGTAGCAGTCCACTCATGCGAAGGAGAGCACTATCATGTCTTCGACCTTGTAATGGGTCGTAAAGATGAGCAATCAACCCACAAGGTATCAACACTGACTGGAATTTTAAGGTATGTATCCTTTTGTGTCCGTTATAACACACTCGCTGATGAGTTGGCCTGCAAATTGGACGAACTGTCCCATCCACGAATCCAAAGCAATGCTGCAAAGGTGCCCCTTTGTCATGAATAACGTCTGCATAAACTTGCATGTGCAGGATCTAGCCATGGTTTATCAAGGGATAGAAAGCGATGATGATGCAAAATAATTATACAAAACTTCAACGGTCTCATTGATAACGAGTGAAAGGGTGGATTTCGGTCTCCCAAAAAACTCTTCCAAGTCCGATAGGCAATTTGGGTAAGCGAATCTCCTGAGGACCATGCAAATAGCATCAAAGCTACTGCAAGTGGACCCGTTCTAATTAAAGTTAGTTTCTGTGGAATTAAGTAGGCCTAAATGTCGTAGCCGGTAAATGTCATCCTTTAAAAATCTGAACTTATCTAAGCACTAATTATCTGTTAGTGTTAATATATCAAACCGGGGCCAGTCTGGATTGAATGTGATTCTCTTTGGTATCGGTGCATTGGTCAAGAGAAGGTATATAAAGTCATAGTCAAGTCATAGTCAAATTCGTTTTCAATCGCAAAATCGACCATACTCATGGGCGCAGCCATTATAAGTTTGCGCCCTCTATAGCCTATCGTAAATGTAACCGCGACGATCGACGAAACACCCAAACTACACGTCTGAACGGTTACGCGTGTACTGTCATGACGGTTAGTAACTCGCCGCGGCGAGATAGTAACTTGAAATTTTTTTTTTGGTTGTGGCCCTTTAACGCTTCCGTAGGGCAGTGGGTTGAGTTGAAAAAAAAAAATTCAGATCGCCGAATGGTGTGTTCTGCGAGCACAAAACTGGCTGCTGAGCTCGCTTCGTGAATCTGAGGGCTGTGGGTTCAGTTGAAAAAAAAATTGTGTCAGATCACGGAATGGTGTGTTCTGCGAGCACAAAGCTAGGCCTGGGCGAATAGTAAAAATTTACTATTCGATTAATCGCGCGCAACTTTTCGCGAATAATCGACTATTCGAGAATAGTTGGCCATTTTTTTCCCGCGGTTTATAAAAGTACTAAAACATTAAAAACAATTGCTTTGATAGTAATCTCTGGCCTATTTGTAACATTCACACAATAAACAAACACATACATTAAGCTCTTTCATGCCTGTTGTTGTTTTTTCTTTATTTCTTGCAAAATTGTACTCGAAATAATACATTTTCGTAAGTGAAAATCCAATCGCCGTCGAGTTATTACTCTGGCAGCGTGGGAAACTTCCAGCACAAATTAGCATTAACAGTGCACATTGAGCACATGCTAAGTCACGCGCAGTTACGTTCATCCCATGTCAACAGAGGGAAGTCCACCTAAACCCCATAAAATGAACGCATTGAATAGATCTTGTTTATATTTAAGTCGCCGTTAAGAAATACCAATAAGTTGACGGTCACCCCTGTTATTTCAAATCGATTAGCCTAGTCCTATACACAAAATAAATAACCATGCAAGCAGTACATGTATGTGTTTATGCTCATGCAGGGGCCACTTTTTAGACGTGTTCATTGTTTACGTCCAAAGCTAGCTTCCGTAGTGTGCCCCGCACTATGCTTAAAAACCTTTGGTTCAGGCACGCACGTGGTGAGTGTACCCTGAACTGATTTTGTACGACCATAGAGAAAGGACCACGTGGTCCTTTCTCTATGGTACGACGGCCTATGCGTTTTGTGATTGACTTGTGCTCACCGCAAATTACGTTATCATTATTGGACAAACTTTTCTTGGGAACCAAATGGGGCGTGGCAAACAATTACGTCATGCAATAAGTGGATCGGTGGGATTTATCATTTACTCATCAGTAGACCTACGTTACCTGCAAGTGCAAAGGCAATTACACCAGCAATGCGAAAGACAGTGACCAAAGACCATGCTTTTCGTAGTTAATATTTATGAAAATAAATTGACAATTTCAAACAAATCCATGTGTAATAAATAAACAACATGAAACATTAATCGCAGTTGTTTAATCATTAATTCATCATCTCCAGCTTTTCTTCAAAAAACAAAACGTTACATGATTTTGTAGTGTTCAAATTTAATTAGTAATTACCTTCAGTTTATGCTACTTTTAAGTTTATGCTACTTTTAAGTTTATGCTACTTTTACAGTCGATGCAGTCACAGCCATCCAGGCTGCCCTGTCGGCTCCCTCAAAGGCACTACTCGTGAGGTACTATTCGCGAATACTACAATGCGTACAACTACCAGCAGTGCCTGGACAGAACAGTATAATTAGCAGCATTGCTCGCGAGATAGTATTCGCGAATAGTTCTGAACAGTTCACGACCGCAATTTTTATGTTGTGTAAAGGCAATGCATTGCAGGTAACAGTCGCTGCAGTCACAGACAGCCAGCCTGACTTGTCGGCTTCCTCAAAGGCATTACTAGTTACAAACACTACAATGCTTACTCCCATGACTAGACAAAACTGTAATTGCCAGCTTAATAGGATTACTCACAAATAGTGGTTGCGAATAGTTAGCAAACACTTCACGACCACAAGTTATGGATGGTTTGGAAGGCAATTGGTCATTATTCGCGAATAGTTGCCAGGTATTCGCGCCTGCGCGATTAATCGAATAATTCAAATACCGCGAATACGAGTACGATTAGCAACAACTATTCGCGAATATTCAAATAATCGAATTATTCGCACAGGCCTACACAAAGCTCGCTGCTGAGCTCGCTTTGGGAATCTGAGGGCTGTGGGTTGAGTTGAAAAAGAAAAAAATTGTGTCTGAGATCGCGGAATGGTGTGTTCTGCGCGCTGAACGGATAACTCGCGCTGCAGCAGCAGCGCGGGGGGGCCGGCCGTCGCGTCGATTGAACACATTCTCGGAGTTAGAGACGTCTAGGCCCAAGATTAGCTCTACGATCGTACCTACAAGCTGTCACCAGACTGAAGCTAACCGCGTGTTGGGCCAGAAATTCCAACCGCGGATTCACAAACTACCCAGCCGCGTATTCAAAAAAATTAGAATCCATGCAGTTCAAGGTGATGAAATAAGCACTCTGTATTTCAGAATGTTCCCTGGATATTTTGAACGAAATTTTATATTATCTTTATTTATCACCAAATTTTGTTCCATATTCTTAAAAATCATAACACTGGGTATACTTGAATGTACACAAAGGTAATTTGGCTTACTAATTAGTGAGTAATTAGCCGCTACAACGTAGACCACATTATTCAGTATATACTACACAAATATTGAATAAGTTCCACTCACCCCAAACAAAATGTACCATTCATGTTTGATTAAAGTTGAACTTTTATTCAATAATCTTAAAGACCATACCACTGGGCACACTTAAAGGTACACACCGCCCTAAAAGTGCAAAAAATGGGCTTGATAGAATGATAGATAATCATTTTTGGAAGGTTTTCTTCAAAAAACAAAATCCAGGTATCGTGTAATTACCGAGAAATGTCCAAAAAACAACAATAAGGTCAAAGGTCACGTATACTCATTTCCAGTTGTCTACATGACCGTGAAACCTGTACGGCAATTGCCGATTGTATTTAGACTGGTACCTCTGCATTGCACACCGTTGTGATTGTAACAAGAGGAACAAGGTTCCCGTACATTTTGTATCTGTTGTAAACACACGAATGATCACATAATTCCTGGATTCCATTGCAACCAGGTGCACGTCGACGTCCAAGATCATCCAAAAAGTGATGAAAATGCCTAGTAGGCTTGATAGACATTGGATCAACTATGGAGAAAGGCATAGACTGAACAAACCAGTACTTAGCAGCATCTGTCTGGACATACTTTACTGGATTCTGGGTGAGCATCTCAATCATGATCAATATTAATTATTATTATTAGTTTGCATTGCTATTGATTGGATGATGTACAGGACTGTACATGATGAACACAATCATGACAATGTCCCCTGGCAATGATGTGAACTCTACATATTTGACAGGAAAAAATGTTGAAAGGGAAGCTTCAATTTTGGTTTAGAAATTAGATTCTCATATTCTCAAAATATTATCAAACATTTTTATTTGGTCAGGACACAGGCCTTATGACCAAATTAATTTGTCCAGTGCTTTATCTTAGAGAGAGAGAAAAAAGTAATTATGTAAAAAATACAAGTTACCAGATATAACTTTGTGAAACACGAGGGGGAGCACCTATTTTTAATAAATTTTACACGTTAGTTTTTATGCTATTTTTCGTGTGATCTAATTAACATTAGTTAACGTGTTACAGGGTTGAAGTTAATGTTCATTATCAAATACCAATGATGAACATTTCATTTAGTTTTAATGGTTGTTTATTAAAAATTAAGGTTTAGTATAATTTGTTATTATTTTCTGCAACATGTATAGCAGTACTGGCATTTCAGTCCAAGAGAAGGGGTCTATCTGATAACCACCTTTCCATTCCATATCAGTTAAACAATGTTTTACCTTATTTCACAGTGATTGTTGATAATGTTGATAAATTTATTTAAATCTAAGCCCTTACTCCTCTTTTCACTCTTAAATCTTTTTCAGAAAGAGGACAGAAACATCTTGCTACTTCAGCTATGCAGAATTGATGCTGGGTGTGATTCTCGACATAATGAAGCACCAGTCTTTGGTCAATGGAATTGGTAATTTGGAATCAAGCATATGTCTGGGCCCCTTACTTTTATTGCTTGTTTGCCCCTCCCCTCCCTAGTTCTTGGATTCTATAGTGCTGCAATGATTGTTCAAATAATTTCAGAAAGCAAATGTGTTGGTTCATCACCAGTGGCAGTACATGCCATCACCGAGAACTTGGGGGGGGGGGGGCAAGCATTTTATTCCAAATTTACCGATTCCAATGACAGCCCCTGAATGTCACCCATTCTGAAATGTCACTAAATCGTAAATACAGAGCATACATTTATTATGCAGATTGATTTACACTGAAGTCATTTCACTTATTACATGTGTAAGGCCATGTACACTCATTGTTAGATTCTTTATAATAGGTTAAACAGGTCAGCAAAGTGGTTTCAATTGATTATGGGGGGGGGGGAGGAGTGGAACCACAAAAGTCAAGTCATGAAACCAAATGGACAAATAAAATAAATATGTATTTCATTGTTTTATTAGAAATTTACAAGCACCCATACAACTCTTGATTATTTCAATGTCTAAACATTTATGTACAAAATGGCATCTGATCTTTAGCTTGTAATTTTATAGATTGGATGCAGCTACAGACATTTTGCCAAAAATATGTGTACAACCTTGAAAATGTAAAAAGCAATGTAGAATTTGTTTTCAAATTTTATAAATGATTTTTAATTATTTGCAGTATAGGTGAAAACAAAGACAATTTATAAGCATGTCACAATAAGGAGATGCTTGATTACTATCATTGTCAATTTATCATATTTTTTCATTATAAACTTGAGTTGAAAGTGAAGTATATTATAAATAAAGATCACTCTCGGTATATAAACATGCAGTCCATCTATTAAATTTATTTTGTACAAGACTTAATACCAAGACATAAATACCAACGTTGGCTTCATCTAAATCTGCAATTTGAAGGTTTTCCATAAACAAAATGAAAAGGCAAACAATTATTAGATTTAGTAAAGTGGATGTAATTGCATTTAATTTTGTTTGAATTGTCAATTGGCTAATTACAATTTGTGGCCTTACTCTTCTGCTGTTGGCAGGGGAAAAGGGAAAGCACGGATGCAAGCTTTCTTGCAACTTTATCATGTAGTATTTATAAGCTTGTTTTCTACTGAAAGACAAATTAGCTGATATCCATACAAGCTTTGAAGACTGCAGACATTAGCTATTTGACATAAGCTGCATTGTTTCTTCTCCACCCAACTACTATACGGCTGTGCTTTGAGTGAGACTGTGGTACCTGATACATGAACATGGATGAAATGCACAATTATTAATAACTTTCTATTATGTTTCATGTAGCGAAAATTATTGACAGCCTGGAAATGGAAATATCAAGAGTGTAAAGACTCTTCTCTCACAGGAGTAACTTTTCCTTGGTAAAGAAAAACAAAAGAAAGGGAAATATTTATATGCTCCTCCATGCTCCAGTGTCTTCAGCAACCCCAGCCCCCCAATCAATTTAATCCCCACTTCCTGTCCTTTGAATGTGAAGCCAAGTTTAATCCAGTTACTACCATAAATCAACTTTGTGACTTTATGCCCATAATAACGCTGAATAAGTTGATCTGGCTACCTACAACCCTGGCAAACTATTTTCATATGAGTGTTTTTACATGTTGATTTATCATCTGGCATGTGTTGGGCTAGTGTCAATATCATTATGCATATAAAGAGGTTTGTGGTAGCACCATGTAACTATCTCTACAGTTTAATAGTGTTGGCTCTTAGAATAACCAGTGGTGAGATAACTTGAAATTTCCATCGGTATACTCTGATCATCTTCATCCCCCTGAAGACAATCGGAGTATACTGATCTATAAAGTAATGTCACTGCCAGTTCTTCTCAGAACCAATGCTATTTACTACTCTTACTCCTACTGTTCTTCAACCATGTGAAGCCTCAAAATATTTCAACATTTTCAAGGTAGTACAGAATACTAATAGAGTAATTTGTTTGAGTGTGGGGGGGGGGGGGTTGAGGGCTGTCAGTTGCCTTGAAACATTTTCATGTTATACCTGCAATTTTGGGCAATTTTTGAGGGTCTTGAAAGTAGGACATGTCCGCTATACTTCCTAGAAACTTTTGATTGGATGGCACCGTAACAAACCTGAAGTTGATATAGTAGGTAATCTTCTTGAGAAAACTCTTATTCAGTGGAATGTCTGCTATTAAGTGGGATGTTGTAGGCTTCCGTTTACTGACCCCCATTCACATACGTAGGTGACATGATGAACTGATCATTCGTCTCTGTCTCCATCTCCCTTCATCTCATCTATGGATCAAACATGAACAAACAATGTATATAATCTTACAAAAGAAAGATTATGTTGAACTGATTACTCTAGCAGTTGAGAAATGAAACTGACCACAAAGACATAAATAACAAAATAGCCAGTAATAATTAACACATGTAAAGCTACTTTGACTAATTATTAGTGCTACAGTACACTTATAATTCACACACACAATTCAAATTATAACCAATGTTGTACTTTCCCTTTAAGAGGACAACGGTCATGATCAACAGGGCATGGAATCAGGTGCTTGTTTTAGATTATCTTGGTGACTGAAAATAATATCCCACATGATCAGGTCATGCTATCATTGCTGCTGCATAAATGAGCCAGTAAGTGGCAGTCACTGTGTTCATCTTAAACTAGGACACTGATTCCATGCCCTGTTGAAAGTCTGCTCTGATTGTGATATTGTCCCTTTAATATGGACAAGTTAACATTAAGCATGCACAAGGGGAAAAAACTTGAATGCACAACTTCATTTTTTCTAAATGAGAAATTGTTTCTGTAAATCTGATTTTGTTTGATAGAAAAACAAATATTTACATCAACCAAGTTTTCTATATATACACAAAAATTATGGGATACAAAAAATAATCTGAATCCATCCAAGATTTACTCTACCTTGGCAATGCTTTGGAGCTGTGAATACTGGAAATAGAATCAGGTGAACTCTACATGGTGTTGATGCAAGTGAAAATACTGGCAGTGATGTTTTCTCATACTATAAAACAAAACATAACAGCTAATGAAATAATGGTGGATATGATGGACATGGTGCGTATTAAAAATCCAATTAAATATAACTCGTACTCGTACTCGTACTCGTACTCGTGTTCCGAATGAATGCGTCATTGGTGTTTCCAAAACTAAACTCGCTGGCAGTATCATAATTCAAAATACCCGACATGAAAAGCACCACAGTGGTCGAGACCCTGCTTTACGCTTCCACGCAAAAAGTGTTCATATATTTATGGCCTAACCATGTACCAGTGGGCTCACGCCTTGGGCGCTTTGCCGCGCTGGCGCCCATGGCTGTACTGGTACAGTCTTGGTTCGATTCCCGGTGTCTCGGGAATGTGCCAAGACTTTCGTCTTTTTGTCGATTTTGACAATTTTCACCCATTGTTTCAAAATCATTTCACTTTTGTCATGTATCAATGAACTATAAAAAATAATTATTCTTGAATTTGGTTCAGTAATAAACTTTTTAAACGTCTGAAAGTGCGACTATAACTTTTGTCCTCGTGAGTTTTCTGGACAAATTTTGGTTCAAGAAAGTCACATGACATTGGTTTTTATACAATAACAGAAAAACGACGCATTTTTCAGGGGGACTTGTGTGGACAATTATATTCTACTTTTGAAAGATCTTTCCAACCATATATGTAAAACAATGAAATGTTGAGGGGCGTTTTTTATCGCCCAATTCCGCGCGACAAAGGCGGTGTGTATCTTTAATTTTGGAGGTGGCAAATTTGGTTCACTAATTAATGGTTAATTGGCTGCTAGAATAGACGCCATTTTCTTACTCAATATGCAGTATATTGTACGCATACCGACTATGAGTGCACTTATCCCAAACAAAATGTACCCTTCATATTCAATAAATTATGAAATTTATTCTATAATCTTAAAGACCATACCACTGGGCACATTTAGTTTTGGAGGTGACAAATTTGGTTCACTAATTAATGGCCAATTAGTTGCTAGAATAGACGCCATTTTCTTACTCAATATGCGGTATATTGTACACATACCGACTATAATTGCACTTACCCCAAAGAAAATGTACCCTTCATGTTCAATAAATTATGAAATTTTGTTTCATAATCTTAAAGACCATACCACTGGGCACATTTAATTTTGGAGGTCACAAATTTGGTTCACTAATTAATGGCCAATTAGCTGCTAGAATAGACGCCATTTTCTTACTCAATATGCGGTATATTGTACACATACCGACTATGATTGCACTTATCCCAAACAAAATGTACCCTTTATATTCAATAAATTATGAAATTTTATTCTATAATCTTAAAGACCATACCACTGGGCACATTTAATTTTGGAGGTGACAAATTTGTTTCACTAATTAATGGTTAATTGGCTGCTAGAATAGATGCCATTTTCTGACGCAATATGCGGTATATTGTACACATACCGACTATGATTGCACTTACCCCAAAGAAAATGCACCCTTCATGTTCAATAAATTCTGAAATTTTGTTTCATAATCTTAAAGACCATACCACTGGGCACACTTAATTTTGGAGGTGGCTAATTTGGTTCACTAATTAATGGCCAATTAGCTGCTAGAATAGACGCCATTTTCTTACTCAATATGCGAGCGTGACATGAATTGCCTCTTCAAAGGGAATTTTGCGAAGCTTTCTGCAAAAAAAAAAAAGTCCATGCCAAATCAATTAAATTAACTACTGAAACGTGGAGCAAGCGTGTTCGAACCAGCACCCAAAATAATGAAGGAATTTACCTAACACCCCCATCAAAGGGAGTGCACTTTAAAGCAAGAGCTAAGGAAAAACGCATGAGAAAACCCAACAACATTCTAGACTCAGAAAAGGGGGAAAGCATAAAGCACGATTCGCCTCCCAAAAAACAACATGCTCCCCCAAAGTAATCATATTATTGAAAATCCACATGTCATGAATACCGTCAACCAGCACCCAGCGTCAATTCCAAGGGGTATTTCAAATGACAGAGTATCTTGTTGGTGGATTGCAACAGTTCAAGCTTTAAAGCCATTCATAGGTAAAGCTAAACTGAACATTTCTAGATTTCAAGGAAGTGATGTCTATCTTTGGCGACAGTTCGGACAACTGTTTGAAACGTTGGCACTAGACATACCCACAGCAATTTCTGTTCATACTGTGCGCCCAATATTAAGGAATCTGCAGTGCAAATGAAAATTAATTGCAACCAACAACACGATGCTGCTGAATTTTTTTCGCAGCTGATGGTGCCATTTCTTAATGAATCATGTCTAACAACTGAAATAGAAATATGTAAAAGTGTAACGTGCCTAAACTGCAATGAAACCTCCGTTGTTGAAAATTCAATATCAGGTGTATTACCTGTTGCCGCCCAAAAGATGTGTCTTGATGAATGTTTGCAACATTACTTTAGCGATGAAATTCCTAGGGATGTTGATTGCAGTCTTTGTAGTCAAAAGAAGTGTACAAAAATAATTGTTTCTCGTATTGTAAACTGTCCTTCACTATTAGTCGTGCAATTATTAAGATTCCATGCTGTTCATACATTGATCCAAGTGTTGTAATTGATTTGTCAAAGTTCTGTGTCAATAACACACCTGCAGTTTATCGTTTGCGTTCAGTTGTTGTCCACGAAGGCAATTCACTAGAAAGTGGCTATTATAAGACATTCATGGTACATTTTCTTTGGGGTACCGGTAAATGCAATCATAGTCGGTATGTGTACAATATACCGCATATTGTGTAAGAAAATGGCGTCTATTCTAGCAGCTAATTGGCCATTAATTAGTGAACCAAATTAGCCACCTCCAAAATTAAATGTGCCCAGTGGTATGGTCTTTAAGATTATAGAATAAAATTTCATAATTTATTGAACATGAAGGGTACATTTTGTTTCGGGTGAGTGCATGTCATAGTCTGTGTGTGTACAATATACCGCATATTGCGTAAGAAAATGGCGTCTATTCTAGCAGCTAATTAGCCATTAATTAATGAACCAAATTAACCACCTCCAAAATTAAGTGTGCCCAGTGGTATGGTCTTTAAGATTATAGAATAAAATTTCATAATTTATTGAACATGAAGGGTACATTTTCTTTGGGGTAAGTGCAATCATAGTCGGTATGTGTACAATATACCGCATATTGTGTAAGAAAATGGCGTCTATTCTAGCAACTAGTTGGCCATTAATTAGTGAACCAAATTTGTCACCTCCAAAATTAAATGTGCCCAGTGGTATGGTCTTTAAGATTATGAAACAAAATTTCATAATTTATTTAACATGAAGCGTACATTTTCTTTGGGGTAAGTGCAATCATAGTCGGTATGTGTACAATACACCGCATATTGCGTAAGAAAATGGCGTCTATTCTAGCAGCTAATTAGCCATTAATTAGTGAACCAAATTAGCCACCTCCAAAATTAAGTGTGCCCAGTGGTATGGTCTTTAAGATTATAGAATAAAATTTCATAATTTATTGAACATGAAGCGTACATTTTCTTTGGGGTACGTGCAATCATAGTCGGTATGTGTACAATACACCGCATATTGCGTAAGAAAATGGCGTCTATTCTAGCAGCTAATTAGCCATTAATTAGTGAACCAAATTAGCCACCTCCAAAATTAAGTGTGCCCAGTGGTATGGTCTTTAAGATTATAGAATAAAAGTTCATAATTTATTGAACATGAAGGGTACATTTTGTTTGGGGTGAGTGCAATCATAGTCGGTATGTGTACAATATACCGCATATTGCGTAAGAAAATGGCGTCTGTTCTAGCAGCTAATTGGCCATTAATTAGTGAACCAAATTAGCCACCTCCAAAATTAAGTGTGCCCAGTGGTATGGTCTTTAAGATTATAGAATAAAATTTCATAATTTATTGAACATGAAGGGTACATTTTGTTTGGGGTGAGTGGAACTTATTCAATATTTGTGTAGTATATACTGAATAATGAGGTCTACGTTGTAGCGGATAATTACTCACTAATTAGTAAGCCACATTACCTTTGTGTACATTCAAGTATACCCAGTGTTATGATTTTTAAGAATATGGAAAAAAAATTGGTGATAAATATAGATAAGGCCATTTTTTTTTAATAACTTGGATTACGGAATCGCCGCTCGAAAAAATCGCGTTTCTGAAAAAATTTTAAAAAATCCCCGCCCGAAAAATCAAATTTTGTAGTAAAAAAAAAAAAAAAAAAAAAAAAAAAAAGAAAATCCACAACACTTACAACAGTGCCACCGATCGCGTACAAAACACCATCGTGTACAAAACAATACTTTTAGATCACATTTTCTTCAAATACAACAAGATCCCTACAATACATGTACAGTAAATGTGTACACGTACCGTGAGCCAGTGAACGGAGAAAAAAATCGCGGCCGATGTATGATGGAAACCAGACCAATGTTATGCATTCACGTACAAAAGTGCGAGTCCGTTTATAGACTATACTATTTGCCCATTGTGCAAATCTGTAGAATGCGCTCAACGTTCACACGTGCGCTAGGAACCGGTTACGTATGCCGTGGATCAGTAAATCATGAGCCTCAAATCACGGAGATATCGGTAAATTTGTCTTTATTTGTTTCAATTTTGTTTTAAAATATGTTAATTTGGTAAAAGTCGGACTTTTTGTTCTCGCTTTAAAAAAAATATGAATATATTTTTTTTCAAGCCGAATAATGTAAAAAGTTTAGGGTCGCGGCGTAAAGTTAGGGTCGGTCAGAAACCGGAAACAGAACATTTTGTTAAGCCTAAACACTCGCGACATTCATTCAGTGACTTTCTGCTTTTGTCTACATAAATTGTGTATAATGTACGTGTTTTAGAAGCCGCCTGCGTGCCTTCGGTATTTTTTTTTTCGCCCCGCCCGATTTCGTGAGCTCGAAATTCCGTAATCCCGATCATTTTTTTTTTTTTTTTTTTTTTTTTTCCCCGATCCCCGCTCATTTTTTGTAGCTTACAAATCCGTAATCCAAGTAATAAAAAAAAAACGGCCTAATATAAAATTTCGTTCAAAATATCCAGGAAACATTCTGAAATACAGAGTGCTTATTTCATCACCTTGAACTGCATGGATTCTAATTTTTTTGAATACGCGGCTGGGTAGTTTGTGAATCCGCGGTTGGAATTTCTGGCCCAATACGCAGCTAGCTTATGTAAACAAACTGCTATCGCAATGCATTATGGGTGATCTTAATTTTGCTATGCTAAATCCAGTAAAAAGTTAAACATTATAGTGACAGTTTTTACTTTTGAAATATGTTTGCATATAAATATCAACCAAAAGTCGAGTTAGAAAAACTATCAATAATTGAACAATAAAACAGAAACAAGGAATTACCCAGAATTATTGGAAGGAAACTGTCAAATGAGATCTCTTAAAAATCAAGATGTACCAGTACCTACCTTTTGATAAGGCGTCGGGGACGACGACAGTGCGATCTCACATCGTCATCACCGCCGCGCACCGATATGTACATTTATTATCATGTACGTACGCTCATGACGTATGCACACTTAACAGTACAGTGTAGTCCCCACCATATGCCATGCCCCACCGCGCCGCGGCAGTGGCCCTAGTTTGTATGACTATGTACGTACCTACTATATAGTACGAACACTAGAATCACACAATAGCTGGTTGAACGATATGTGTGCCATGATCGAGCAAGTGTATTTTCATCGAATTTTGTCTTAGAAAATTTGCTACCACTACCAGTTGAGAAGATGATCTCATGTCTTTCCTCCCAGTCATCGTTTGATTACTGATAACTACATGTAGGACTACATATTAATAGTGGTAAATATGTATTATGAATATGAGTTATGTATGTAGCCTATTTTCAGTTGTGACAAACAGCTCTAGTCTAGTGTAGTAGGCCTAGGCCTAGTATTTTAGTAGGGTTTTCAGTTGAAAAATTATTCCTAAACCAATATACTCAATATTTATATCAAATTGAAGGTCTTGATGAAAGAAATACAATGGTTTTTAAATCAAGAAAATCGGACGAGTATTTTTTGAGGAATCATGTTTTATTTAATCAAGACAAGTATACAGCATTCGATGAACAGATGAAGTCCGACTGTCCATCATGTCCATACACTGTGTACATCCCTAATGGCAACAAAATCGTTGAATCAGCCTACACACACCGTGATACACACGCACAGCGTTCGTGCTCGTTTCCCTCCATAAGAGCTTTGAAAGGGTGTAAGAAATACTCTCTGCTCAAAACTACACACAATTATGGCGCAAAACTTTCACATATGATAGAAAAGAGGTGTAAAATTCATTCAAACACTACTCTTACCTTTCAACTTGAAGATTTCACCTCAATAAACTGTGTTTAATTTTTATCTCTTCGTAACTTCGGTTGTAGAGTAGTTATGGAGATTGAGCAAGCATGGCTATGTAAAGGAGCCCTTTGACTTAATATGGAAACCCATTTTCATGTCAATCACAATGTTAGGGCCAATGATTTTCCGTTTCAGAAAAGTGCAAATTCCGTTTTCAAAAATCTTAAATTCCGTTTCAGGCTGAAAAATTCCGTTTCACATTTTTTCAATACATAAAAGTGCATTTAAACATACACCCTGTATACAGACAGTACATAAAATTGTAAATGTTAAAGGATAATGCATTGTTTAATAATTAACTAGCAAAGGTTCACAGTTGTTTTATGCTAGAAATGTGTCTTATTGCCAGTTGTTTGCTGTGCTCTTGCGGGAAAAAGACATTAAAGATAAAAGTTTTTCAGTCAGGCATGCAGGAAAGTATAAAATGATATTCATTGCACTAAACTGACCTCTTTGAGTAAATTATAGTTGTCATAAGTGTGGGATTTTGTGGCAAAACTAAAAAAAACAATTAAAATAAGAGTACTGCAGAGATTGAGATTGACCCATTTATTCTCTTGATATTGTTTTTGTTGTTGATAAGAAAATAATTCTAAGACGATAATGAAATAGTCGTTCGGCTGGAACGCGGGAAAATTGCCAAAAAAATATTGCTATTTTATCAACGGCCGATCTATTTACAGATGTAGTATTTAACTTCCTCAGTCATTAATACTGCACCGCCACCGCCACCGCCATCACACACAATGTATAAGAAACATGCAACAACCGTATACGCCAGACGTCACACACACACACATCACGTGATTGTTAATTGTAGTAGAAGCGAAGTTTACGTCCGCCATTTGTTTTCACGTTAACTAGTGTCAAAATAGTATAGTTTACGGTAGGTTTTTGGACATGTACATGTATTAGGCATTTTAGGTGGTTTCTCAAAGCTATGAATGAGCATTCAGAAGTGTGCTTGGCTTAAAGAGCAACTCTTCCCATTTCAGAAACACTTGGAATTTTTAAAATCAGTCGTGCGGTTGCTGAGATATGCATGATTTTATATTGACAAACAATGCCATTTTTGGGCTCGAGGTCAAAGGTCATTCTTAAGTCTTTCTTTGTTTTTGCGACGGTACTGTTAATTTTAAGACAATTCAGTTAAATTTGCCCATTACTCAAAAACGAAGCAATGTATGCATATCAAACTTGGCACAAAGGTTGGTGATAGTTAGTACTTTAATATTGTGCATATTGCTGAGATGAACTACCTATAATTATGAAAATATGAATAATAAATCATAGAAAAACAGCATATTTTCAGTTTTTTGCTTGAACATGCATTGTACAAGCAATTTATTCAGCTATTTTGTGTTCAAGAAGTGTTGATATAAGGCAGTGTGAACGTTCCACTTTAAAAATTACAAAATATTAAGTAATTAATATGAAATTATGATTAATAATTAATATGAAATTATTATTAATAATAATTGAAAATATATTCACATTTTTGGCAAAATTTTTGTGTCTTGATTTTTATCGATAGTTCTTGACAAACACCAGTATGCGGGAAACTTTTGTTGGCATTGAACTGCTAAAAGTGTTCTTTGATAAACACTTATGTGCCTCATGTGGTAATTATGCATAACGCATAGTGGTGCTTTCAAAAATGGGTTGTCATTCCCCATAAAGATGGCCAATTTTACATTGTGTGACGTCAAGTGTGAAGTTTCTATAAAAAAATATTTTCAAAGCAAATACAGGTATTTGTATTAACATTGTTCACAATTTGACAAAAATAAGACTATGGCACGTCCTCTTCAGTTCCTGCCATCACCTCCAGTGAAGGTGCCGCAGTTGATGCTGTAGTAGGCCGTTCTTGTTGTCTTGGTTCTGAAACATAAATATGGGCAGGTAGGTAATAAATAAGAGTTAATAAAGGACAAGCAAAATGATACCATGGTACGAATATTGTTATACAAGGGGTCCATCCTGCTTCTTGCAAAATTGTTATCATAAATCACACCTCAGTCACATATTTCCATCGGCTATCAAATGATTATCACATTTATGGACATGGACAAGGCATATCTTGAGGTTTAATTACATAAATTTCACAAAACCCATCGTATTCGTAGTTCGTTGGAGAAAATTCCCGGTAAACAAGGTAAACAGATTCGCAAAAAAAAATCAGTACACGGCCGCGAACACACTCGGACATCGTGTCAAAATTAGTTAGTTTTAAGACATAAATCACACATTAATCTGCACTTATACTCACAAATTTTCGTCGGCTATCAAAAGAAGATCACATTTATGGACATGGATCAGACATATCTGCAGGTTTTAGTTGTACAAACTCCACTAACCCACCGAGAAAACTCCCAACAGATTCATTCACAACAACATGTACAAACAACAGCTGATAACGCGTACGCGGACCGTACCACTTTTTTGGAGGGTAACGTAACTTCACATATCTAATTCTACCAGTAATTCTTGACTGAATTTTACCTTATTTTGTAGTTATGTACTAAGATTAATGTACTACGATTTATTTCAAATCAGTTTAATAACAATTCAATATTCTTAATACACCCGTAAGCCAGATAAAAAACAATAACTGTCCTGTGCTAAAATGGACGCTCCGTGGGTTACGGAGGGTCAGTGAGTCGTGTGAACACGATTGTCGCTGGGTTGAAGTGAAAAACGTGGCAAGAAAGGGTCGTGAAAAAGTTGGGATAGCATTATTAATTTTCAGAATATTGTCATCAAACTTTGCACAATTATTATCAGATATTTAAGAAAGGTACTCACCTTTGTGCCATACGTGTCAGACGATGTTTTCATTTAGAAAAATTGATGGAAAGTCTTCATTTCATCTGAAGTCGTTGATCGTTTTCATTCCGGCTGTCGGCACAGGTTGGACATGATTTGGGCATTCATGTACTGTAATCTCGGTAATCTTCGGAAGGCTTACAACCAATGAAAAGGCTGCTAGAGCAAGCGAAAAGTGCGAATCGAACTCGGTCAGAGTGGCTTGAAACGGGCACTCGCTAAAATTGCCGTCCCACGCGTAGTGACCGTAGTGACCTCCGGTCTCTCCATTGGGTGAACGTGTCACGCATATACTTTGTACAGGGGGACTACGAGCAGCACTCTGTGTGCGAACGAAAGTGTCACGTGAGTGAAAACCCTACATGTATGTAAGTGAATAAGCACAACATACATTTCACTAGAGCCAAAGTTAGATATAAAAGAATGGTTGATGATTGAACGGAGAAAAATAAACCTGCCGATGTTGCAAAAGACACCTGTTAGTGCTAGAGCGTAGCGTAAGTGTGATGATTTTCACCCGTGCGCTGACCGAAAGCTGCGGCATGCCTACATGTCGGGTCTCCCCCATGTCTGTCACGCTCGCTAACGGTGATTCGTAACATGATTTGTTGCTCTAATCTTGCCAACGCGCATTTGTTATGTGGCTCATCTGTTGAATCTGGTTGAATTAATCATCAACAATTCGTTTTGGACCAATAAATTTTACAAAATTATGTTTTTATCAATAAAATTGCAGAAGTTATTTCCTTCAGATTCAAATCCCGTTTTCCGTTTCGAGGAGCAAATTCCGCGAATTCCGTCCGTTTTCCGCGATTGCGGAAAATCATTGGCCCTACAATGCACTCGGGTGCGGAGACAGCTCCGAAGTGGATGCCTTCAGCAGAGCACGCCAAATTTTACGGGCAGAATGCGCGATCTCGGAACTGCCGCGAAAGGCTGGGCGGGCGAGAGTGGTTCATTCATAAAAACCTAGGCTTTCGCACGTAGTTCAGATTGCTATTTTTATGTACATTGTTGGATAGCTGAAACTATAAGCTTTCCAATGAGCTATTACATGTAAGATTTCGACGGGCAAAAGTAGTAGAATTTTTGAGATTAAAATGTTTTTTGTTGCGGGCGATGCGCTGTGCGTGTGGAGGGCTTCGGTCAAGCACGTACAAACTGAAAACCCTACGCACAAAAAACATCAACATTTTAATCTAAAAAATTCTACTACTTTTGCCCGTCGAAATCTTACATGTAATAGCTCATTGGAAAGCTTATAGTTTCAGCTATCCAACAATGTACATAAAATAGCAATCTGAACTACGTGTAGCCCTGATAGGACCCTATCTACAGTACACTTACGATAAGGTCCTGACCAAGAGTTCTTCCTGTTCGTATACCTGTAAAGTTTGCACTGAATTTTCTCCCTTTTTTACCTGTCTTCGTTGGCTGAACCGAGGAAATGCAGGCACTGTAACTTCTTAACTGCCTCTTGGTGAAACGATTTTTGTTGAAAGATGTCTAAAAAAAAAGAGTATTTCCCAGACATTTCTCAGTGCAACGGCCAATCTGTGTACAAACTTTTCATGCCGTTCATGCTGAATAATGCGCATGAGCGATGACCTTGGGGTCAGAACATCGATTGCGCGGCGGAACATCAATTGCGCAAGGGCGACAGGACTTTACTTACAGTGCAGGCGATTTAATGAGCTGAGACGTGTTCTGCCGCGCAATTGATGTTCTGACCCCAAGGTCATCGCTCATGCGCGTTATTCAGCATGAGCGGCATGAAAAGTTTGTACACAGATTGCCGTTGCTCTGAGAAATGTCTGAAATACTCTTTAGACATCTTTCAACAAAATCGTTCTCCAAGAGGCAGTTAAGTTACAGTGCCTGCATTTCTCGGTTCAGCCAACGAAGACAGGTAAAAAGGAGAAAATTCAGTGCAAACTTTCAGGTATCTGGCTGGGAAGAACTCTTGGTCAGGACCTTATCGTAAGTGTACTGTAGATAAGGGTCCTATCGAAACCTAAAGCCTGGGTTTTTATGAATGAGCCACTCGCCCGCCCAGCCTTCGTGAAGTGTTCGAGATCGCGTGCATTCTGCCGTAAATTTGGCGTGCTCTGCTGAAGGCATCCACTCAGAGCTGTCTCGGCGCCAGTACATTGTGATTGACATGAAAATGGGTTTCCATATTAAGTCAAGGGCTCCTTTACATAGCCATGCTTGCTCGATCTCCATAACTACTCTACAACCGAAGTTACGAAGAGATAAAAATTAAACACCGTTTTTGAGGTGAAACCTTCAAGTTGAAATGTAAGAGTAGTGTTTGAATGAATTTACACCTTTTTCTATCATATGTGAAAGTTTTGGGCCGTAATTGTGTGTAGTTTTGAGCGGAGAGGTGTATTTTTTACACCCTTTCAAAGCTCTTATGAGGGAAACGAGCACGAACGATGTGCGTGTGTATCACGGTGTGTGTAGGCTGATTCAACGGTTTTGTTGCCATTAGGGATGTACACAGTGTATGGACAGTCGCACTTCATCGAATGCTGTATACTTGATTAAATAAAACAGGATTCCTCAGAAAATACTCGTCCGATTTTCTTGATTTAAAAACCATTGTATTTCTTTCATCAAGACCTTCAATTTGATATAAATATTGAGTATATTGGTTTAGGAATAATTTTTCAACTGAAAACGCTACTCTTAGTCTTACTCTAAGGGGGACTGACATCCTTTACCACTTAAGGCTTTTGTAATAAAATATTGTTTTTGAGACACACCTGGGGTAGAATGTCGTATCTGGCCGCCACTATTTTTCATTAAATATAACCAATATTTTCAATAATGTAATCTTACCTACATGTACCTGGTAAAGTGGAGAACCTCCTACATATGGATGATGATGGACATATATCGTCCATGTACGTAATTCACTGCACTCGTGAAATGACGCACCTACTTTTGGCTTAACATTTCTCGGAAAACTTACAAAATTATGGCGTATTACTGGTTGCATAAACTTATCTAAGTCATGCTTGTTACAGAAATACAAATTAGAGTGAAATTGTATGATTTACTGGAAAGTTAGTGCTTGTGAAAGTGGAAAAAGTTGTTTAATCACTGATTTTACTAGATACAAATAGTACCGTAATTTCCGGAATATAAGCCGCGGCTTATACGTTGATTTTGACACGATAAAAGTTGCCTGCGGCTTATACGCGGTGCGGCTTATGCGCGGTATGAATCTTGAAGAACAAAACACAATGCACAATTAAGCAAAAATCGTTGGTAAACAGACAGAAACAGAAACCTAAAACCTTTATTGTTCGTGGCGAAAATGGTCTGGTCATTGTCAGTTTTAGTGAGCGGACCTCGATACACACAGATTTATTCAAAACTTCTGAAAAAACCATTGCAACGTTTAGCGCCAGCAACATCAGAATCCTGGCGTAGATCGTAGTCTATGCCATGCGTGTACCAGAGAGCCAATGGGAAAATTCGTTATATCGTGGTCTGTGGAAGGAGCCAATAGGAAAATTAGATTCTGGCGTGGCAGGCGATGAGTCATCGTTTCGTTGGTTGCCGTTGTAGTGATTACATATGCGTTGTGCAGAAAGCAGGCAACCAGCGGGACGGCGTTCGACATTCGAATGCCGTAAATAGTGATACGGAACGGAACAGCAAAATAAAAATGGTGCAGAAATTTCGAGATAAATGCTCAGAAAGCTACCCAGTTATTGCTGCCACCAAACTTGGGGAACTTAACGCATTTTGTAAAATATGCAGCACAGATTTCTGCATTAGCCATGGTGGCCTTAACGATGTCAAGAAACACGTGGAGTCGAAGAAACATCGATCCCACAAGCAGTGCCGTTGATTCCTGTACATGCACGTATGTATTTCGGACATGCGTAAAATGTGCCAAACTTTACTATTAGTATTACGAATTTTCACTTGTCAAGGTTGGCAGGTATGCTATTGTGTCTCTTTCAATACATTTTGACTCGAGCATAACACAATGACCCCTTTATGACCCCCTTGTGGCTACCGACAATGAGTGGCGTCCGGCGGGCCTCTGTGTGCGGCTTATACGGTGCGGCTTATATGTTGACATGAATCTTGTTTTGGTGATTTTGGGGTAGTGCGGCTTATACACCGCGCGGCTTATATTCCGGAAATTACGGTAAGAGATTTACATTGACCTCATTTTTTCCCACGAACATCTGTGATTTTATTGTTCTATGCTGTCAACAAGCTGTTGTCTGTGAAACCAAAATATCTGAATGCTTTGCATTTGCAATGACTTTTAAAGAAATGCTGATCCTCAAAATGGACACATTCCTTATAACAGAATGACGAAGACTACTTAATTTGTTGGTGTTTATTTCGTCGGTAGTGGAAAATTATTGAGAAAATGAAACATTAATATCATGGTTATGAAAAGAAATCTTTTATTTGACAAAATGTTAACAGCATTTTTATACATTTCAAAGTTTTAACCCTCCTATAGGTTTAACACTCAAAGACACTCAAAATTTGTATGTCTCACTTAACCCATTGACTTTGTGCAGTGCACTCAAATACATGCAAGCACATGTGGCTGTGATAGGAGGTCAAACCCAAAGACACTCAAAATTTGTATGTAACTCCCAACCCATTGACTTTGTGCAGTGCACAAAGGTCAAACCAAAACCACTGACAGTACATACACAGCTCTGTGTGACTCTGGTTTGATCTACCAATTGGCAATGCAACCAAAAATACTCAAGTGAGTGTCTGTGGGTGCCGTGCTAACTGGGCCAAATTTCAGCCTGGGCATAGGAGGGTTAAAGTACTTTTTGCAAAAATTTTAACCACCTTCCATTTTATTGGTCTTTCAAGAATATTGATTAAAAGTTTTGAGAGCTTCTCCAAATGATACCATTTTATTTTAAAAATCGAAAACAATATTTTTATTTTCAAGATTAAAAACAATTTTACAACCATCTGGAATAAGATGAAACATGATTCAACTGTTTTTCTTCTTGGGTACATTTTCTGTGCCCCCATGAACTTTAACAGTTTGGGGGTGAGTCATTATACCAACATCTATTTTCTGATGACCACAATTCTGTGCGTCACAAAAAACGGCGCTCAAGACGTCCACGCATATGATCATGCATTGAAATTCAGCATTTTACAAGAGAATCCTTCACTGAAACAAACTGAAACACCAAACTGCTAATTTCATTTGTAAGTTACCGTCCAGTTGATTATATAACCTTAGGTGCGTCATTTAGGGTAAATTGAGGATACTTCAAATTATTCCAGGATATTTATTTCATGAAAAATCAGGCATTTTTGGTATACGATGACTTCCTCAGTCATGTCAGTCTGATCTTGTAAACTCCACAATTAGTGACCAACACAGTCATTGTACATGCGTAGTGGCAACTATAATAGGATCCTTCTATTTTCTGAAGGGAGGATTTTTTTAGAAGGGAAATCAAGTCCGAAAACCATCATAAAAGTGGATTTTAAAGATAGTTTTCGCTTTCTGTACCACCAAAATTTCCTCATTTTTTTTGGGTGCAATTACAAAGTTGCATTTCTGTTTACTGGCAGATTTAAAATGGCTGGGGTGCCGTTGGTCAAATAATGTTAATTATGTAGCCCATTTTATGCATGGTTTTACCAAAGTGTAGCTCAATTGTATATTAACCATGGGTTTGTGTTCATGGCTGTTTTTATGGTTTAAATAAAAATGGCTCCTTTGGAAAAAAAAAAGTAGGGCATAACTGTTATATATATTTGTTGCTAGAATTACTCCCAAGACATGTTTTTCCATTCCCATGCAGAATTTAACTTTCCTACAATGACTTAGAAATGGCCAAAAAAAACGACCAAACTTTCACACTCGGTTTTCTTGAAACACAATTTTGCACATTAATTAATCAAATATTACCAATTATCGTATTTCTTGACTCAAGATAAATTCTGAGGTGTTCATTTAAGATATTTGAATCTTTACAAAATATGTTGGATAACGTCATCAGTAATTAAAGTGCCAGAACATGAACATGTACGTGTAGTATTTGTAAACAAACACTGAAAAGAATAATCTGCTAAATGGTTTGTGAGTACATGTACATGTATCTTGTTAAATATTTGGCATTGGATTGCTCCAGCATGTTCACACACATGAAATGCACAAGAAACACATTCTTGTTGTGTAGTTTTCACAGACTAGTATCAGAAAATGTTTAAAGATATATCGCGCCCATGTTTTTCTCTAGCTTAACAGCAATTTCCTGACTTTTTTCATCTGACTAAATAGCTCTTTTACTTCAAAATGGAAAAAAGTGCTTTAAAATTACACTTTCTCAAAATAGTCTTGAGAAGCATGGTTTTACAGTAAATATGTACTGAAATTAATTTATTGTGGGTCCTGAAAACTATTTTGTGACATACATGTACATGTACCTCATTTCAAAGTATTTGTTTTCCTTTCTAAAATTTTACTTACTGGTAAAACACAGGCAATACATCTTTAACACACTGCTTGCATAAAATGTTTGGACTGTGAATAACAACAGTGGAATGTCTAGAAAAGAGGTCATTGAGGTTATCTGAAAAATGGTAATCTCTTCCACAGACCTGTACAAGTTGGAAATGCTAGGTGTACATGTACTGTATGTACATGAACAGTGCAGTACAGAAATTGTTGAAATTTGTCCGATCATGACAGCTTGGGACTAACTGTTAAGATATTATTTTGTAACCTGTAAAAGTGTTTTCCTATTTTGTAGTCGGTGCACTCACAGCACACAAAGGTTTTGTGTTTCAACAAAGAAAATTTTTTTGGTTGGAGATAGGCTTGGGCGATGACACAATAATATCGAATATCGCAATATATTTTTTTGTTCGATTACTTTTCAAATTATCGGGATATCGGCAAATCACGATGAAAAAAATATATCGTGAAGAAAAAATATATCGCGATTAAAAATTCTCGATTGTCAGTCGGGTCAGAAATTCCATGGAAAAAATTTAGGAAGTTTTCTTCTCTACTGTTATACCATACTGGGACTCTTGTCTAGTGACAAAACACATACACTACTCTTGATAAACCATGTGACGTTTTATTTAAAATAGTGTGAGTACAATCCAAACTCAATCCAAATTTTCCGAAGTGCAAATGACGTGTCACAATCACATGGTTTTATATTATCCACGGTACTATGCCATAGTCACGTGGAACGCGAGTCACGTGAACTCAGGCTGATGATTTGATTGGGACGCACGACGAAGTAAGTAACCGTCCCACATAATTATTACACAAACGAATTTGCCAATGGTCATGGTGCACTAGTGAATGGCGCGATTCCACATGTCTCTGGTAAGCACTTAGGGCCAATGATTTTCCGTTTCAGAAAAGTGCGAATTCCGTTTTCAAAAATCTTAAATTCCGTTTCAGGCTGAAAAATTCCGTTTCACATTTTTTCAATACATAAAAGTGCATTTAAACATACACCCTGTATACAGACAGTACATAAAATTGTAAATGTGAAAGGATAATGCATTGTTTAATAATTAACTAGCAAAGGGTCACAGTTGTTTTATGCTGGAAATGTATCTTATTGCCAGTTGTTTATCAACGGCCGATCTATTTATGTACATGTAGTATTTAACTTCCTCAGTCATTAATACTGCACCGCCACCGCCACCACACACACATAAGAAACATGCAACAGCCGTATACGCCACGACGTCACACACATCACATGAAGCGAAATTTATGTCCGCCATTTTTTTCACGTTAACTAGTGTCAAAATAGGATAGTTTACGGTAGGTTTTTGGACCTGTATAAGTGAATAAGCACAACATACATTTCACTAGAGCCAAAGTTAGATATAAAAGAATGGTTGATGATTGAACGGAGAAAAATAAACCTGCCAATGTTGCAAAAGACACCTGCGAGAGCGTACCGTAAGTGTGATGATTTTCACCCGTGCGCTGACTGAAAGCTACGGCGTACATGCATGTCGGGTCTCCCCCATGTCTGTCACGCTCGCTAACGGTGATTCGTAACATGATTTGTTGCTCTAATCTTGTCAACGCGCATTTGTTATGTGGCTCATCTGTTGAATCTGGTTGAATTAATCATCAACAATTCGTTTTGGACCAATAAATTTTACAAAATTATGTTTTTTATCAATAAAATTGCAGAAGTTATTTCCTTCAGATTCAAATCCCGTTTTCCGTTTCGAGGAGCGAATTCCGTCCGTTTTCTGCGATCGCGGAAAATCATTGGCCCTAAGCACTGGCAATTTATTGTGACGCGTGTTATATGGGTACATTCCTGTTATTATCGGCTCTAAAGCACTCATGCATGAAAAATAAATAATCGCGATATTATCGAAAATTGCGATATATGACATAAAACACAATAAATGGGGCCACTTTCCTACCGTCACGTTAGCAGTTTTTCTAATGGTTGTAATTTTTTTTTCTGAAACCACCCAAAAAGAATTTCAACATTTGAATAGACATGCATGCTTATCCTAAAGATAATTTGAGTTGATTATTACTATTATTTTTTTAATTACCCTAAAATTTCCATCAACAAATGGACGGAAAAGTGAGGTAACTTTTTCCGTCCAATTTTTATGGAAATTTGAGGGTGAAAAAAAAATAATAAAAATAAAATAAATCAATTCAAATTAGTTCCAGTATAAGCCTGCATGTCCATTCACATGTTGATTGGTTGGTTTCAGGTACTTAAAAATAAATAACAACCATTGGAAAAACTGCTAACGTGACGGATGCAAAGTGGCCCCCTTTATTGTGTTTTATGTCATATGTTTGACGATATATCGTGGATGAAAAATATTGATATCGCCCCAGCCTAGGTGCGATGTAATTATTGAAATGTGAGCTTTGTTTTAAAATGTGTGTAATAATTTATTACAACAATACAATGTTTTGTTTTTAATGTTACAGAGTAATGATATGCTTAAGTGGAAGTGTTTGGAGAGAATTCTTGAAACATGATTTTGCAATTCTACCTCCCCCTCTCTCTATAGGGGCCTACTTTATCATTAAGTTGACAGCATGGAACTCATCTTTCATTTTAGAAAGAAGTTTTGTTAAAGCTGACCAAATATCCCAGAATCTACTCATCATCTGTAATTCATGTCATGGGTGTGCCAGGATGCGCGGTTTCTATAACACGCCGACCATGGGTTGAACTCGGAATAAATATGAAAAATATCAGTTTTGCTGTAATATAAACCCGTTGTTGTGTAGCAAAAACTAAGTCTACGGAAAATCTGTACTCACTTTCACTATTATATCAAGTTTATTTACTTTAGATTTCGAGATTATTTCCTCAAATGACACGCAACTACATGTATGCTAAATATGTAAACAGTGGACAACAATAGAACAAAAGCATAAACACTAAAAACAACAAAAACACTAAAAACAAAAGAAGCGTGGTTAAATTAATTTCAGTGGCCTTTTGTCAATATACACGGAAACGATTGGTCCTTTTCATAAGTTTTATTTATCTTCTTTAATCATAATCGTCAAGATTTGTTAAAAATAAATCAGGTGCGATTAGGCTTGGGCGATGACACGATAATATCGAATATCGCGATATTTATTTTTATTCGATTATGATATCGAGAACTTTTCAAATTATCGGGATATCGGCAAATCACGATGAAAAAAATATATCGCGATGAACAAATATATCGCGATTAAAAAAAATTCTCGATTGTCAGTCGGGTCAGAAATTCCATGGAAAAAATCTAGGAAGTTTTCTTCTCTACTAGGCCTATTATACCATACTGGGACTCTTGTCTAGTGACAAAACACATACAGTACCGGCCGCAAGTTTTCTTCTCTACTAGGCCTATTATACCATACTGGGACTCTTGTCTAGTGACAAAACACATACAGTACCGGCCGCAAGTAATTCCAAAACCCTCCGAGTGCGTGGCGAGTACCCGCGTGTAAACTGCGTGGCGTGTACGGGGCTACTCGGTGCCCCGCGGGGATTCTGCGGGGGCACAAAGGGGCCTTTGCGTGCTGGGTACGTGCCGTGGGCAAACTTTATGGGGCACACGAAGCCCCGCAACAAAACCAAGCACATCTTTACGCTCGGATGAACATGAATACCTGATATGTTAACAGCATAGTGTGCCTACTTGTGCTATAACACTGTATGATCATGGTTTTTCTACCATGCTTGTTATGGTCGTCTGCCTTATTTTGCGTATGAATTTTCCTTATAAAATAATTCTAAATACATGTACCAAATTTCGATGTACCGTAATTTCCGGAATATAAGCCGTGGCTTATACGTTGATTTTGACACGGTAAAAGTTGCCTGCGGCTTATACGTGGTGCGGCTTATACGCCGAGGTATGAATCTTGAAGAACAAAACACAATGCACAATTAAGCAAAAAATCGTTGGTAAACAGACAGAAACAGAAACCTAAAAACCTTTATTGTTCGTAGCGAAAATGGTCTGGTCATTGTCAGTTTTAGCAGTGAGCGGACCTCGATACACACAGATTTATTCAAAACTTCTGAAAAAACCGTTGCAATGTTTAGCGCCAGTGACATCAGAATCCACGACGTAGATCGTAGTCTATGCCATGCGTGTACCAGAGAGCCAATGGGGAAATTCGTTATATTGTTAGTCTATGGAAGGAGCCAATAGGAAAATTAGATTCAGCGTGGCAGGCGATGAGTCATCGTTTCGTTGGTTGCCGTTGTAGTGATTACATATACGTTGTGCAGAAAGCAGGCAACCAGAAGTGCAGTTGATGTTTTTTGCCGTCGATAGTCAACCGTCGATAGGACGGGCAGTTTTGGAAATCCTAAATGAAACCCATGTAACTTATGTTTTATTTTATAATATTTTCAGACGAAAACAAAAATGTATGTACATTTAAATAATGATATTCTACAAAAAGGGCACTACGACCAGCGGTGAAAAAGGCACGGTATTTATGGCCGTGAAATGGGCATTTTTCGATGGGCACGACGGTCAGTTTGAAGGCATCGACAGCCCGTCGTGGCGCCGTGTAAATCCAGGCCTCGTCCTTTATGCTTTGATGTTTTTCACTTGTGACACCGAGTTTGCGTCAGTGAATGATCGATATCTTCAAAGCGGTACCTGTTTGGGAAATGAAAATTACACATTGGATAGTTTATTAGTTACTTCTTGCCTTGGTATGGGTATCGACACTTCCTGATCACTTGAACCACGCAACAACCAAGTTTCACGCAGCGTCAATGATTGACAACAAAGCCCCCCTATCAGTCCACGAAGCAAAGTGCAGACTGTGCGGGCCATCTGTGTGGCCCCGCAAATCTTCTCACCCGGCACGGTACTTTTTGCGGGGGTACCCACATGCACGCGGGGATTTTGCGGGATCCACGGCACGCATAACGGAAGCCCACGGGTTACTCGAAGGATTTGTAATTACTTGCGGCGGTACTGTACACTACCGGGTACTCTTGATAAACCACGTGGCGTTTATTTAAAATAGTGTGAGTACAATCCAAACTCGGTCAAATTATCCAAAGTGCAAATGACGTGTCACAATCACATGGTTTTATATTATCCACGGTACTACATGTATGCGCATACAGGAATAAACCTAGTCACGTGTTATGACATAGTCACGTGGGCGAGTCACGTGAACTCAGGCTGATGATTTGATTGGGACGCACGACGAAGTAACCGTCCCACATAATTATTACATAAGCGAATTTGCCAATGGTCATGGTGCACTAGTGAACGGCGCAATTCCATACAATGTATGTCTCTCCGGTAAGCACTGGCAATTTATTGTGACGCGTGTTATATGGGTACATTCCTGTTATTATCGGCTCTAAAGCACTAATGCGTGAACAAAATACTCGCGATATTATCGGAAAACGCGATATATGTTTGACGATATATCGTGGATGAAAAATATCGATATCGCTCAAGCCTAATTGGAGTCAGTTTTTAAGGTTTTTGCCAGCATATGGCCATTCAAAAATTTATTAGCTTAATCGAATTTGGAAGAAAATGTATGATCTCAAGTCAGTGTCTGAAGTAAATTGTAGGCCTGTGCGAATAATTTGATTATTCGAATATTCGCGAATAGTTGTTGCTAATCGTACTCGTATTCGCGGTATTTGAATTATTCGATTAATGGCGCAGGTGCGAATACCTGGCAACTATTCGCGAATAATGACCAATTGCCTTCCAAACCATCCATAACTTGTGGTCGTGAAGTGTTTGCTAACTATTCGCAACCACTATTTGTGAGTAATCCTATTAAGCTGGCAATTACAGTTTTGTCTAGTCATGGGAGTAAGCATTGTAGTGTTTGTAACTAGTAATGCCTTTGAGGAAGCCGACAAGTCAGGCTGGCTGTCTGTGACTGCAGCGACTGTTACCTGCAATAATGCATTGCCTTTACACAACATAAAAATTGCGGTCGTGAACTGTTCGTGAACTATTCGCAAATACTATTCGCGAGCAATGCTGCCAATTATACTGTTCTGTCCAGGCACTGCTGGTAGTTGTACGCATTGTAGTATTCGTGAATAGTACTCACGAGTAGTGCCTTTGAGGGAGCCGACAGGGCAGCCTGGATGGCTGTGACTGCATCGACTGTAAAAGTAGCATAAACTTAAAAGTAGCATAAACTTAAAAGTAGCATAAACTGAAGGTAATTACTAATTAAATTTGAACACTACAAAATCATGTAACGTTTTTGTTTTTGAAGAAAAGCTGGAGATGATGAATTAATGATTAAACAACTGCGATTAATGTTTCATGTTGTTTATTTATTACACATGGATTTGTTTGAAATTGTCAATTTATTTTCATAAATATTAACTACGAAAAGCATGGTCTTTGGTGACTGTCTTTCGCATTGCTGGTGTAATTGCCTTTGCACTTGCAGGTAACGTAGGTCTACTGATGAGTAATGATAAATCCCACCGATCCACTTATTGCAATGCATGACGTAATTGTTTGCCACGCCCCATTTGGTTCCCAAGAAAAGTTTGTCCAATAATGATAACGTAATTTGCGGTGAGCACAAGTCAATCACAAAACGCATAGGCCGTCGTACAAAATCAGTTCAGGGTACACTCACCACGTGCGTGCCTGAACCAAAGGTTTTTAAGCATAGTGCGGGGCACACTACGGAAGCTAGCTTTGGACGTAAACAATGAACATGTCTAAAAAGTGGCCCCTGCATGAGCATAAACACATACATGTACTGCTTGCATGGTTATTTATTTTGTGTATAGGACTAGGCTAATCGATTTGAAATAACAGGGGTGACCGTCAACTTATTGGTATTTCTTAATGGCGACTTAAATATAAACAAGATCTATTCAATGCGTTCATTTTATGGGGTTTAGGTGGACTTCCCTCTGTTGACATGGGATGAACGTAAATGCGCGTGACTTAGCATGTGCTCAATGTGCACTGTTAATGCTAATTTGTGCTGGAAGTTTCCCACGCTGCCAGAGTAATAACTCGACGGCGATTGGATTTTCACTTACGAAAATGTATTATTTCGAGTACAATTCTGCAAGAAATAAAGAAAAAACAACAACAGGCATGAAAGAGCTTAATGTACATGTATGTGTTTGTTTATTGTCTGAATGTTACAAATAGGCCAGAGATTACTATCAAAGCAATTGTTTTTAATGTTTTAGTACTTTTATAAACCGCGGGAAAAAAATGGCCAACTATTCGCGAATAGTCGATTATTCGCGAAAAGTTGCGCGCGATTAATCGAATAGTAAATTTTTACTATTCGCCCAGGCCTAGTAAATTGATAGCCTTTTTTAGTTACTTTAAAAAAAAGGCTGCTTTTAGTTATTGTGACTTTTGTTATGGATCACAAATCTATTGCAGATAAAGTATCCAAACATTTTATTTTTGTGCGCTGCATGCATTGGTTGCTTGTACATAATAATGTACAGCCTGTTACAATGAGTTCACCGGTGAAACCATATTTGTAAATACCCTAGACAGTTTCGACGTGATTGATTGAGATCCAGTCACATGGGTATTTAAGACTGTTAGATGCTGACCGGTTGAGGCTGGATCTTTAAAGCGTGTGAAATTTTAGCTTACCCCATCTTGATGGACATGCAATTTTATCCAATGTAGAAGTTGTAATCTGTAACATGCGTATGCAGGCTTGGTGTCTTCGGGAAATTAGGAGGGAATTAAAAAAATAAATGTGGAATAAAAGCTTGATATTCAGGGTAATAGAGTATGTGGGTCACTCCATGAAGTTGGGGCACAAAGTGTGACATAAGGGTTGAATTTTCAAAATCAATATATTTATATAATTTTACCATTTTTAGTTTCTCCAAATATTCAATTAAGAAAAATCAAAACACATTATTGCTGATTGTTTCCTGATCATCAGTGATCCTTGTTCAATGAGAGACTGACGCTGGTGAAAATACCTATGCTACATGGACACCTTTGTCATATTTCTTGTGTTTTATTTTGTAAACAGTTCATCATATTCCAACTTTATCCAATGTTTAATAACCATTTCAGGGGAGTGTAATAATAACATAAAACTAACATTACTATTATTGACCACTTAATACCCTAACAAGACATGACAATTGAGCTTTTTTGATAGTTTTTAACAAAATTTGGCAATAATTACTTGAAATTCTGTTACATGTTCCTCGTTAAAGAAAATGTGAATCATAGAATCCCATCAGTTTGTTAAAAGCATACACTATCATGTTATATAACAAAGACTTGCTCAGACTAAAATCGGATATTATGAGTACCTCTTTTTCCAAATACCTATGCTACATGGACACCGTGTCCATGTAGCATAGGTATATAATGTAGAAATCTTTGTCTATTGTCCCCCTTCAAAGAAGTTTTAATCATAGCATCCCATCAGTTTGTTAAAATATACACTAGTCATGTTCTATGGTTATAGAAACTTACTCTGACTAAAATTACACATCTGTGCAAACCATTTTCCCAATACCTATGCTACATGGACACGGTGTCCATGTAGTGTAGGTATACATTGTTGAAATGTTGTCTAATTGTCTCTCTTTAAAGAAAAGTTTAATCATAGCATCACATCAGTTTGTTAAAACATACACTAGTCATGTATTGTTATATAATGCTAGACTTAATCAGACTAAAATTTTGACTTAACCCTTTTTTCCCAAATACCTATGCTACATGGACACCATGAACCATGTCCATGTAGAGTAGATAATTTTTAATTTTTTGTGCAATTGTTTTACAATTATTTTTTAGTTAAAACATGTTTATAATAATAATAGTGGTGTACATTTATAATGCGCCATGTCTGTCATAAATGACTATCTGGAACAATAACTAAAGTAAGATTAATTTAAACTAAAAATCGTTTAAATCTACGAAAAATCCGGACCCGGGAAAACAACTATGACAGTATATGAGATGAACTTTGAAATCAGCGATACTTAAAAACTCCAAGTCAATTTTGCACTCAAAATCACCCTTTGTTGCTGTTGAAATTACCACTTGTTTCCGTTCGATTAAGGAGGACAAATGCTACATTCTGTCAACTGTAAAAAAATTGAAAAACAATGTACCGTAATTTCCGGAATATAAGCCGCGGCTTATACGTTGATTTTGACACGGTAAAGTTGCCTGCGGCTTATCTTGGTCGCGCTTAACGCCGAGGTATGATCTTGAAGAACAAAACACAATGCACAACTAAGCAAAAATGGTTGGTAAACAGACAGAAACAGAAACCTAAAAACCTTTATTGTTCGTGGCGAAAATGGTCTGGTCATTGTCAGTTTTAGTGAGCGGACCTCGATACACACAGATTTATTCAAAACTTCTGAAAAAGCGTTTAGCGCCAGCGACATCAGAATCCACTCGTAGATCGTAGTCTATGCCATGCGTGTACCAGAGAGCCAATGGGAAAATTCGTTATATCGTAGTCTATGGAAGGAGCCAATAGAAAAATTAGATTACGCGTGGCAGGCGATGAGTCATCGTTCGTTGGTTGCCGTTGTAGTGATTACATGTACGTTGTGCAGAAAGCAGGCAACCAGCGGGACTACGTTCGACATTCCCGAATGCCGTAAATAGTGATACGGAACGGAACAATCCTCGTGGTAGTTCCGGGACACCGACGCTACATCGGACACCCACACACAGTCAATCGTACTGTGCATAAGTAAGCGGTTTTGCCACAGGTATTGGTTCGAGCGAGTGCCATGACCTCCCGAGGTCAACCTATGGCGGTACCATTTCAAAATGGGTGGTGTTTTATTTATGCGAAGCTTTTTTAGATTACCGACGCTACATTTCACCCGGACACCCAAATAACAACCGATCGTATATTTCCCAATCGCATGGAAATTTGCAATCACACTTCAAGTTTTTACTTCTCATTGTGATTTATGGATGTTTTTAAAGCCGTGAAACAAGATTCCCCCAATGAAAGTATATCTTTCGAGTCGTGAGCAGTGGGGAATACCGATGCTACGTGTTTATTTTACGCGGACACCCCATGTAGCGTCGGTACGCGTGAATTCACCGATATGGCGTTGGAAATCTGAAAATGTTTAAACTAATATTTTATTATTTATATGCTATTTGAAAAGTAAAAAAACGGATAAGCATGGTTTGTGTGGGTTCGCAGTAGATTTTCTTTGAAAATACGGAGATAAAATTGGAACACTTTGTATGTCACAATTTTTTATAAAAAATGGCACTGGACACGGACAAATTTTCGGTCATACAAAAAAAACCAAAAGAAAAAAAAATCTCCCTTTTCCTCAAAAGCTACTTTTCTATACCAGCTTTCATTATAAAAAAATAATTACCTTGAAACATTTAACACCAACAACTTAAACATGGTTAAATAACTACAATGTAGCAATGTACCCATGTGTCCCAGGTTCATGGAGTGACCCATATCAGAAAAGACAGTGTAAAAGTTAACGCCGCCATACATTTGTAAATCAAATTATCACAACCACCTACATGTAGGTAGAGTCCTGTAAAAGTGAAATTTTAATAATAATAATAATGTGTGGACTTATATAGCGCACGTATCCACCAACTGAGTGGTGCTCAAGGCGCATTATATTATTACCCCTGCTCATAAGGCTCATAAATCATTCCTGAAACCATCTCAGCTCCCTGGGGAGTATACAGCTCAATTGCTGCCACAGCGCATATAGGGCTAATCAACCAACTCTGCCCTCACAGGCACCCATTTTAACCCCTGGGTGGAGAGAAGCAATTATGGTTAAGTGTCTTGCTCAAGGACATACATGTAAGTGTCACGGCCGGGATTGGAACCCACATTCTGCTGCTAACACCAGAACTTGAGTCCGGTAAGCTCGACCGCTCGGCCACGACACTCATTTTAGCATGATATTCATACACTGTAGTTTGGATCCAGATGTCAACCTTTTTACTGTGCCAATGCTGCCCCATTACAATTATCTGAAGTGTATGGAAATAATTTGATTACAATTTCTAACTAGAGGTATAGAGTTTGTAAAAAACAAACTCAAGGTGTTTGGTTGTTCATCATGTTATGGTGTCATCACCTAAAGTTGTTTAAAAATACATTAATTTAGTCTATTGGCTATGGAGTTCAGTCCGGCGTGTGACTCTACTTACATGTAAGACTGCTGCCTCGTGTTGTGTTTGTACACAAATGATATGTGCTTCAGAATATTGCTTCACAATATTTTCACATAACTTCTGGTTTCGACAGGTCAGATTGGGGTCATGTCTGTGTATGAAATGTCACATAATTCAAGATCTATATGATGATGCAAAGATTGTGAAAATATCTTTTGTGGTTCATGAGATATGATTTTTTGATTTATGGAGTGTAATTCGATATTTGATGAGATTATCATGACGTCACAACTTTACCTGAAACTACATGTTAAGGTCTAACTATGTGTTAAGTTGTAAGGTTCTGTGAACTCTGCAACTATGTTTTTGTCTCTGGACAAAAAAAATCTCCATGAGATGAATAAGAACCCTTGACATACATGTACATGTACATGTACATGTACAGTACCCGCCACAAGTAATTCCATTTACCCCCGTGGAGTATCTGTGACGTAGCGGGTAAATTGCGTGCCGGGTACGGGTCGCCACGCAGCCACGCGGGTAATTGCCGTGGGCCTTGGCGCTCGTGGCGTGTCGGGTAGTTTTGCGTGGGCTTTGCGTGGGCAACTGCAACGATACACAGCGCAGTACACGGCACCGCACGGAAGCCCACGACACCGCACGGAAGCCCACGACACGAACTGAACATCATTCAAGAGCATAATGTAGATCGGGGGCCGAACGTCCATTTAAATATGGGTAATTTTAAATGAATGAAATGGTTGCAACGTTGAGCTTCATAGCGGGGTACATGGGTCACTCCATGAAGTTGGGGCACAAAGTGTGACATAAGGGTTGAATTTTCAAAATCAATATATTTATATAATTTTACCATTTTTAGTTTCTCCAAATATTCAATTAAGAAAAATCAAAACACATTATTGCTGATTGTTTCCTGATCATCAGTGATCCTTGTTCAATGAGAGACTGACGCTGGTGAAAATACCTATGCTGTAGCATTGCTACATGGACACCTTTGTCATATTTCTTGTGTTTTATTTTGTAAACAGTTCATCATATTCCAACTTTATCCAATGTTTAATAACCATTTCAGGGGAGTGTAATAATAACATAAAACTAACATTACTATTATTGACCACTTAATACCCTAACAAGACATGACAATTGAGCTTTTTTGATAGTTTTTAACAACATTTTGCAATAATTACTTGAAATTCTGTTACATGTTCCTCGTTAAAGAAAATGTGAATCATAGAATCCCATCAGTTTGTTAAAAGCATACACTATCATGTTATATAACAATAAAGACTTGCTCAGACTAAAATCGGATATTATGAGTACCTCTTTTTCCAAATACCTATGCTACATGGACACCGTGTCCATGTAGCATAGGTATATAATGTAGAAATCTTTGTCTATTGTCCCCCTTCAAAGAAGTTTTAATCATATAGCATCCCATCAGTTTGTTAAAATATACACTAGTCATGTTCTATGGTTATAGAAACTTACTCTGACTAAAATTACACATCTGTGCAAACCATTTTCCCAATACCTATGCTACATGGACACGGTGTCCATGTAGTGTAGGTATACATTGTTGAAATGTTGTCTAATTGTCTCTTTAAAGAAAAGTTTAATCATAGCATCACATCAGTTTGTTAAAACATACACTAGTCATGTATTGTTATATAATGCTAGACTTAATCAGACTAAAATTTTGACTTAACCCTTTTTTCCCAAATACCTATGCTACATGGACACCATGAACCATGTCCATGTAGAGTAGATAATTTTTAATTTTTTGTGCAATTGTTTTACAATTATTTTTTAGTTAAAACATGTTTATAATAATAATAGTGGTGTACATTTATAATGCGCCATGTCTGTCATAAATGACTATCTGGAACAATAACTAAAGTAAGATTAATTTAAACTAAAAATCGTTTAGATCTACGAAAAATCCGGACCCAGGAAAACAACTATGACAGTATATGAGATGAACTTTGAAATCAGCGATACTTAAAACTCCAAGTCAATTTTGCACTCAAAATCACCCTTTGTTGCTGTTGAAATTACCACTTGTTTCCGTTCGATTAAGGAGGACAAATGCTACATTCTGTCAACTGTAAAAATAAATTTAAAAAAATGTACCGTACTTTCCGGAATATAAGCTGCTTATACGCTGATTTTGACACGGTAAAGTTGCCTGCGGCTTATACGCGAGGTATGATCTTGAAGAACAAAACACAATGCACAACTAAGCAAAAATCGTTGGTAAACAGACAGAAACAGAAACCTAAAACCTTTATTGTTCGTGAGCGAAAATGGTCTGGTCATTGTCAGTTTTAGTGAGCGGACCTCGATACACAGATTTATTCAAAACTTCTGAAAAAACTGTTGCAACGCTTAGCGCCAGCGACATCAGAATCCACTACGTAGATCGTAGTCTATGCCATGCGTGTACCAGAGAGCCAATGGGAAAATTCGTTATATCGTAGTCTATGGAAGGAGCCAATAGAAAAATTCGTTACGCGTGGCAGGCGATGAGTCATCGTTTCGTTGGTTGCCGTTGTAGTGATTACATGTACGTTGTGCAGAAAGCAGGTGTAACCCAAAGTTCGCCTTCAAAATGTAGCGGGAACCGAAAACATTAAACAATTCCCTTTTTGAAATAACCACAAAGGTGGAAAACTCAAGATTTATATGCACTAAAAGAAACTCTTGATTTATTGTTAAAATAAATCTCTTTGTCAAATGTCAAAAAATATAAATCACACAATTAATATCAGGATCCTGAAAAGTTAAGTCAAAACAATAGTGAGCTCAAATAGGCGCCAATACAGAGTATAAAATAAAATTGCAATTAGCCCCACGGGCGAAGTCCTAAAGTCAGTCGGAGCTCCAGCGACGATACTTGCTCCAGCGACGATACTTCGCGTGATCTCTTGTCAAAGAGGGTTGCAAGACATAATAAAATGTTATACTTGCAGGATGATGACCATCAAGTTCCACTCAATCCATTGTAGACATGGGCGAACCACCTGTTGAAGTTAGTTCTCCCACATCATCCATTACTTCTCAGCCAATTTCAACAGACAAAGGAGATGACATCATAGGGGAAACCCCCTCACTTGTTCACTCAACTCCTGCAAGTGAGCAGCCTTCTAATCCTGTTGTGGTCACTACTGATGAGCCTCATTGTTCCTCAATTGGTGATCACCAATCTAGTTTAGCTGTTGACCACAAAACCACTCAACCGAAACCAACAGTTATTTCTCCTTGTATCCCTTCTCCTATATCTTCTACTCCTGCCCCTGTGATTTCTAGTCCTGAGAAGAATTTTGTCAGACGCTCAACTAGAATATCCCACCCACCTATGCGACTAAAGTTTGACTCCCAGGGAAAGACTGCTTTCAGCCGTCAATTCCAATCTCCTGGTATGTTCTCTGAGTTAAAGAGAAAAGTTTTTGGAGTTTGAATTTAATTTCCTTGTGTATATTTTTATTTCTCCTGTTATTTTAATATTGCTCCCGGAGGTAGCAAGTTAAGAAAGGGGAAGATGTAACCCCGACCAAAATATGGTCTCAGGTTAAAAGTGTATTTTTATCAACAATATGTTTCATATTGTTGTGATTTCCTTTTGCTTATTTACTTCCATGTATTTCTTACTCTCCCTGTGCTTTCTATTAAGCCCATGGAGACCCTTTGTAATCTGTGGTCAGGGTACTCTGCTAGTCTCTAAATCCTTGCTCTTTGATCTTCACCTACTGTCTATTCAAGCATGCCCTTAATCTTCTAGCTTCCTGGAAGGTGTTGAGCTACACCTCTTGTAGGCTCTGTTTAACTTAGGGTGTGTATTACTTGTGTAGACCCACAAAAGCTTTCCAGGTTGAAAATGCTACTATTACTTCCTTACCCATGATCACATTTTCACAGCTTCCCCAAGCTGTGAAGCCATAAAAACTTATCTACCCGTCACCCCCTTCGTTACTAAACTGACCAATCAACTTGAGAGCCATGAGTAATGTTTTTCAAACTATCCAATGAGGACTTTGGCTGATCTCCGCTCAGGCATGGTCAGGGTGCTGGTTCGGCCCCAAATTTTGGGTAGGCCAGACATTCCACCATTTGCCTCGGATCGAGCTGGTCGTACTTTCCTGCACTTCAACTTTTTCTAAAGTGCTTGCCAGCATTTTCTGGTCTTCAACTTTTCTTCGAGTTCTTGTCAGCACATCATCATTCAAGCACTCCCTGCAAGCAGATTTCATATGAGTATTGGCTCTCTATTTAGGTGAGTTTTAATTTAAGTATGTATTTGTAACTAATAATTTGGAAGTCTTTAGTAAGGTCTCTTTTAAAGTTAAAATTTGATTTCTGATCATTAAGTTCAGAGACAGTGTTTAAACTTGTTCATTTTATAACATGCATTTCCTTAAGTTCTCTGGAGGACTTTTGTTGTAAACTTTGATTTCTTGATGAGAGATCTATTTGCTATTTTCTGTATTTGAGAAGAGACCTTTATGCTTTTAAGCACTGTATATTTCTTAAGAACCTTTTAGATTTAATCATGACATTCACCACCAGCTTTTCAGCTATGCATTTGTGGTATGTCATGCCAAATGTGTGCAGTCCTTACCTTTGGGCTGGTTTTAAACACTATTAAGAATTCAATATATATTTTAGGTCTACTGTATTTATTATGTTTTACAATGTTATTGAATTGCAATCCTGCATAAGACAGAAAGGCAGATTTTGCTTTTGTACCTGAGGGTACTTCATACTTTATTTTATGTATTTTGCATGTGCTACGATTCCAGACACAATGTGCTGTTTTGATATAAACTCTTAGCTTACTTTAGCTTGGTTGATTTTAAGTTTGCTAAGCTTGTCTTGATGAGACGAACTATAATTTCGATATGCTACATGAGGGAGTAGTTTTCCCTGTAGCTAGATAGCGAAAAGTATTTGCTTATCTTGAATTTAACTTTTAGCTTGTGGAGTTTTCAACAAGTATTTGATATATTTCCCAAGCGTTTCATCAGCCTTTGCTGAATGAATATTTTGTATTCCTAAAGAGGATTTTATTGTAATTATGGCATGGACCATATTACTCTCTATTTAGGCTCGGATGACTGTACCAAACAACATTTGCAAAGAGACCTAGACTGGCCCTCTAGACGTCGCTTTCCGAGGTCACAACCCAGAAGACCTCATCCAGTCAACCGAGATCATCATCCTGCAAGTATAACATTTTATTATGTCTTGCAACCCTCTTTGACAAGAGATCACGCGAAGTATCGTCGCTGGAGCAAGTATCGTCGCTGGAGCTCCGACTGACTTTTGCGGACTTCGCCCCGTAGGACGCGAATCGCGGTTTTTATTTTATACTCTGTATTGGCGCCTATTTGAGCTCACTATTGTTTTGACTGGACACGGACAAATTTTCGGTCATATAAAATAAAACAAAAGAAGAAAAAAAATCTCCCTTTTCCTCAAAAGCTACATTTCTATACCAGCTTTCATTATAAAAAAATAATTACCTTGAAACATTTAACGCCAACAACTTAAACATGGTTAAATAACTACAAGGTAGCAATGTACCCATGTGCCCCAACTTCATGGAGTGACCCACATGCAAAGGAAGATTTGTTTCATTTAAAATCCCTGTTAAAACATGCTTGCTTATCTGCGAGTTTTATTAGCATGAGTCAATAATTGTAGTAAATGGCGTTTTGCGGCTAATGCCTCATTAATCACAGGCTTAGAGTTTTAGGATACGATCTGCTTAGCAATACATGTATTTATTAGAAAACTACTGTCGGTTAATTTTCTGATGCCGCATGGTACTGTAAGTTGGGTTCTGTGACAAATTGCATTTTAAACATTTTCTTTGTATTATTAAATAATTAAGGCCTGGTTGATTTACTGATAATTTCTCCGTTTTCACAGTTGGAATGTAGATTGGTTTTGTCCCGTTCCACCGTTGATTACCTCTACATGACAAGTAAAATGTATGTGCAATAAAACGTTACAGTTGGGTCTGTCACGGTATCATTATGGGAGTTCAATAACATTCCACGGTTTACCTGTAGCATGTTCCTCCATTTCTGTTAGACCGGTTTATTATTTTTGTCAAATTAAATAACATTGATATGTTTGTTTGATAGCACGGTTGGTCTTTTTTTGCTTAATAAATATCGCCGATTTAACGCTTTTAAACGTTTTAGGAATGTTTGCATGACGTTATTATCATAGTTGATCCATCAGTCGAAAAAACGCTCATGTAGTGCTGCAATGCAAACTTCATTTACGGAGCCAAGATTTATATTTGTGGATAATGTAATCTTCTAGTTTCTGGAGATAAAGCTGTGGTATTGAGGAATACAGATACTGCACGTTTGCCGTGGGTGGGACGAGATTATATAGTCGGAAGATCACAGTACATTTCGAGGCTTGCAAAAGACGCCGTCACCGGGCACCGGCACGCACAGTGGAGATCAGAACTTATTTAAGTGATAAAGAGTGACGTTAGTTGGTAGATACGCCAGCGCTACTCCACACTGGTTCCGTCTGTATCATACCGCATCATAACTTATCAATTGAAATCCATTTAACGCATGGGCCACAGGGCCAGGCCTGAGGGGATCAGTCTAGTCACATTTTTGTTCAGAAATTGGAGTCCCCACGGTCTACCTCGTGCTTCCTCCTAGACCCTCGTGGAAAAAGCTAATGTGTTACTTTGTACTTCAGATACGAAAGAAAACTTAGTACCTCTCTATACTATAATGCCTATATCATGGATATGGAGTTACATGTAGTAATTTTACCGATGAATAAATTCGGATGGCCTATACTCCCGGCTTCCCTACTGAATGCAGCAGACGCTTTTCTTAACGGTATTTAACTATCGAATCCTGGGGACGAGGTTAGGTTGTTTCCATGCATGTGCAACACACTGATCACTATAATAATACTCAGTATAATAGATTCAGTGGAACAAGATCGAGGTTACTCAGTACATACAGGTTTTAGTCTTGCGCAAAAGGCGTTTGTTGCAGATTTTTGAAACCGCAAAAGACTACTACGGGGACTATATATACTTAGTACATTCACTTAATAGTCGCGCAGAGATCACATTCTCACGCCTTGGCACAAGACTCACTAAGCAGGTCAACGATCGGCTGTGCGTGTACAGACATGTACATGTATATTGGACATGTTATACCATGGGTGTTCCTTCCTCCATGGTTGTACGCGTCAAGTCGAGAAAAATAAAACGTTGATTGTTGTCAAGTGTGACTGATTGACCACAGAGTTCATGCAGTATAATCCGTCCTTCATGTCACAAAGATGTTTCACAATGTTTGCGCAAACATGTTTGTCTTCCTGGCATTACATGCTTAGCTGCCTTGGTTTCTCGTGGCCACGCAGATCCCCCGACACGGCCCGCAAGTTTTCCGTGGCTCCCCGTGCCCCCGCGGGTTTTTCGCGTGGCTACCCGCCACGCACTCGATGGCGCACGCGTGTTACCTGCGAGTGTTTGGAATTACTTGTGGCTGGTACTGTAGATGATTTTTTAACCAGCTCGTTTGTACACAAAGTATAGCGCCGGGTGAATCCCAGATATGAAGGATTTTTTAACCAGCTCGTTTGTACACAAAGTATAGCACTGGGTGAACCCTTGATATGAAGGATTTTTTTAACCAGCTCGGATGTACATGTACACATACATTGTAGTATAGTGCCAGGTGAAACCGTATGGATAATATTGTAGGTTCAGCTCGCACTATACAACGTGTACAAATAGCACGGCTAAAAAATCATATACATGTATACATGTATCAGGAGTTCCATTTTTTTGAAATGTTATAATTCGATATCTGATGACCTCATCATGACGTCACAACTTTACCTGAAACTACATGTTAAGGTCTAACTATGTGTTAAGTTTAAAGGTTCTGTGAACTCTGCAACTAAGTTTTTGTCTGTCTCTGGATGAGTCTTATTGAGAAGAAGAAACTAGAGGTATTGAGTTTGTTAAAAACAAACTTGGGGTGTTCGAGTGTGCATATGTAGGCCTACGTGATGACATCATCACCAAAAGTTGTTAAAAGACGAGTTACTTCAGGAGATATGAATTTTCATAATATATAATTAAAATACCACATATTTTGTTATGCTGAATACATTAACTTCCGGTTCAGTCATCCCATATAATTTTAATTTATTTTAACCGTAAGTTCCGGTTCAATCATGTGTCATCATTCATACTTCACAAAATTTTTCCTCGTAATATGGGTGTCAATTGTGCCAAATTTGGTAAAATTCTGTCTAATGTTTTCTCAAGATAGCAAAAGGTGACTTTTTTAAAACCTGCCACTTTTTTTAAAACTTGAACTTCCAGTTTGGACCGGAAGTAAGAGTCAATAGGGTCATGTCTTTGTATCAAATGTCGAGTCCTCCATATTCTGTATGATTATGAAGGAATCAAGAAATTATCTATTGTGGTTCACAAGATATAAAATATTTTGTTTTATTATAATTACGTAATAATTCATTAGATGACCTCACCATGACGTCACAATGTTACCCGGAACTATACATGTACATACATGTAACGGCAAAAGAAACGTCACCCCCTAAATTTTGTTAAAGGTTGACTACAACGGAATAATGATAAGTGCTGTGTTGCTGTTTTCGTTCGAGAAATGTGTAATGATTACTAACATATTATTATTATTCAATAAAACTTGTTCCTTCATGCAAAAAAAAATCAATTTGATCGTTTTCACGACCCAGAAAAGCCCAGTTTCACCAAAAGCCCTCAACTCATGAATAATTCATACTTCGTGTGTGACGTAGCACCCATGACGCTTTGTTACCCCCACGCACAACAGTCGATTGTACGTGTGTACTGTATGCATTTACCATACATGCAATGCGGAACAACAGTGGACAAGCGACATCTTCTAGACCGAAAAACAGCGAAAATGTCCGATAGCAGCGAATATTGGGAAGATCACAGTATAGATGAGGAAGAGGAGTTTCATATACAATGTAGGCACTTCTGAGGATAGTGATGTCAGCTCTAGCGATGAGGGGAGCTCCCCGGACGAGAGAGAAGGCGAAGAACTCGAAGTACGTGGCGCTGAACCATACCGGTTCGAGCCACTTGCAGCGCCTGCAGTTGACCAGCCCAGTGACGGTGATCGTCAGGCCGAAGACGACGAACCAAATCCTGATGATAGACGGCTAAACACAGACTGGTAAGCCCACAAAATGATTCATGAATGAAATACTGAATGATGCTTCGTTTGATCAATTCATTTCTGCTGTACAAAAATAGTTGTAGGCTATACTTGACAAAAACATGAACGAACATGATGGAGACCCAAGGTAGTACATGTACATGTGTACAATTGTACATGTGTACAATACATGTACAGTGGAAATTTGGGGTAATTACTACATGTATGTCTTGCTTATGATTTGTTGGCAATATTAGCCAGTATTTATGAAGACATGATGGGAAAGTAATCACTGCTCAAAATTCAAATAAAATCATGATCTTTTACCATCATGCTTTAAGCATAATTGACATTTAGTCTTTCCCTTCAAATCAAAGGTTGTAGCCCCCTGCACAATAAAAATGTTTGATCTGCCCATGGAAAAATGTATTCCTTCGTGATATACCTGTCCTTGATCAGTTCATGGGGGATGTACATGTATTTCAAGATCAATTTTTAAGTAGTACAACCCCAATGACAAAGTTACTAAAATTATATTTTCCAAACTTTTTTTTTTTGTAATAGGTGTTCATGTGGACATTGTGTTCTTCAGCCTTTGCTCGCAAACTGTATATGTTGCAAAGAAGTTGAGAAGACAGAGAACATGATGCGGCAGCTGGACATCAACGTGGATGATCCCAACCAGTGCCTTACCATCCATGATTGGTTTGATGCGATCTGCCTCCACCCAGGAGTGCTTGCAACAGCGTATCTTCAGTACAGAGCATATATACTATGGCAGAGATGCAGTTGAAGGAACACTTGACCAGTAAGTGATTTGAGTGTTGACTGAATGTACAAAGCCAATGTACCATCAATTTCAATTAATATTTTAGAGCAATGTCAGTTTTGAATGATCTGCATATCAAGCAGATTACTTTTGATTGACCAGAATGAGCACCGGTGTTTACTTCAGAGTAACCGCACACAACTGAATATGACCTTGGTTGACCCACGTGCATCTATATCTTATTGTACATGCATTACATGTATGTAATTGTTTACTTTTGATCATGATTGCCTTTTGGTATGGTTATAGTTTTGTAGCATTTCAGTTTCACATGGTGTTAAGGTAAACAATATCGATACTCCACCATGCAAATCACAAATCTTATGTTTATAATTTTGTCTGATTTTTTGTTTTGTTTTACAGAAAATATCGCAATGTTGCATATCGGCAAGTGGTGAGGTGGTGTTGGGGTTATCTTGGCCGTTTCAACCGGGTGCCACTGCCATCATGTGTAATGGACGCAATCCGCAGGACGTTCCCAAACCCTGATGGACAGTACAAAGGATTTTCGTATCCACCACTGGATTATGCCGACTTGCTTTGTTTTATTTTTTAAATTGGTAACATTCTTCCCTAGTTATAATGATCTGGAGGGAGTTACAAATTATTTTGTGCGTTCATAAACCATGATCAATGGCAGAATCAATTACATGTGTATTTCATTTTATGTTGCCAACAATACACTATGGTAAAAACATTACAAATTCGGTATGGCAGAAAGATGCCAAGAACTGAAAATTATACAAGGCCTTAGTACTTTCGAATAAATGACAAGACAAAATATGTATGTATTTGCAACCAACAATTGAGTTTATTTTTGAGGTTAAAATATCAAAATTTAAAAAGTTGCCTCTTGATGACGAAAACAACTTAATCAAAATCCTGTACATACTTGTTTGGAACTTGGACATTGTTCTGTTAAACCGAACTGGAAATCCTTTGAAATTCGTTTCACACTTGCTGCTCTTTTCCCAGGAAAAAACTTACAATCAGCATAACTCTACTGCTGAGCAGGTTCAGATTTTCTTGGATTAAAGCTAATTCAATTAGGTTTTTTGGCTTTGCATCACAAAAGGGAGAAGTGTGACAAAGACTAATATTGTAAATCTCATGTACTTCTGCCTATAAAACTTAAAACTTGTTCTGAGTGTACAGTGGTAATAAATTGTAAAATACAAGAATAGAATAACAATAAATGTGTACAGGCCATGTCATTCTGTCTTCAATCAAATATTAATAAAAAAATATAAAAGACATGTATATAGCACCAAATCCATTTGAATAAAATGCTCCCAGGCCCTTTAAATATAATAAAATAACCTAAAGTAACAATAGCAAAGATTATAAAAGATTAAATACATGGGAGCCAGATAAAGTGATAAAACAGGCAAATATCAGCAGGGGCGGATCCAGGAATTTTGGCATGAAGGTGAAATCCTTTCGTATTATTCACGAACTTCACCCATTCCTTTGATATCGCAGGATCCTGCATGGAAATTGAAAAAATGAGTCTCTGGATTCTTAATACTATTTCTAGTGCATCCACCCAACAACACATGAAGTTGGCATTATATAACTGTTACACAACAATGTCGAAAAGTTTCATAAAACTTCATGCCTCTGCTGACGATGAAAACGGATGTATAATATACACGGAAGTAACATGGCGCCTTCTGTTTACTCGGGTGCTCATAGGTTATACGTCATCCTTTTCGCTGGTTTACAAGTCCGCTGGTACTATATCGTGATTTCATAGTGGATTTTCAATGGGTCTTTGTCGGAACCAGTGCAGGGCGGAAATTTCAAAATCGAAGAAGCGGGTCTAATTTTTTTCGGTCAAATTGCAACAAAATTATAAAGAGAAAAACATGACCACAACAATAAATTGTTACCTGAACACAACATAAACAAGGTTCGATAGTCAATTTAATGTGAGAGTTTTCGTTAGTCCATCTTTAAGTAATTATATTATTAAACATAATAAATATACATTGTTGTGGGATGGTTGGCTGCCAGGTCAACCAAATTTGCCACATTATGTTAGTGTTACACTCCATACTCATAATATTCTTCATTAAACAAATTATATTAATGATAAAATGAAAATAATAAATATTTTTAGGGGTGACGTTTCTTTTGCTGTTATGTATACTGTATGTTAAGGTCTATTTGTTAGGCTTTAAGGTTCTTTGAACTGCACAACTATGTTTTGACTGTACATACATTTACAGATTATTATACAGTCCATTTTCGTAGTTTACAGAGCGCCTACGTTCGTACAGACAAGGTATAACAATGAAATGTAACATGGTGAACATATATTTATGAGCAATCGAATAGCCAATAAGAACAATATAAATTTGTTACGATGGAAATTTATCTAATCACGATGCGCAGAAAGAGGCATGTGATCCTCAAACACTTCCTGGGCACATTGCCCACACAGCCATTATCAGCACCACTCGGTCTCACAGCTGTGAATAGAAAGTCTAAAATTATAACAATAATAAACTTTGACTGGTGTAAAAATAGGTCACGAATGATTGTATACTATGAGCTAGCATTAATTATCTGGAAACATCAACACTAAACTATCGATAACTGTCCATAATGACACAATTATTCTTCTTCATGATCATGACAAAATAACATTAATAGTTTGGTTCAATTTCTGAGATGGGGGCGTTATGATCTGTGATGATGTCATGAAACATTTTAAAGAAAAATCACTAGTCACTTTATGAATGAAGAAAAAACTTACTTTTACAAACACCACAATAATACTTAAATGTTTAGGCCTTAATTTTATTTTATTTTTGCTGTTTAATACTAAAATATAATGAAACATATCATTTGGTTATTGCATAAATTAAAATGAAAACAAACAAAAACTGCACTAACCATTTAGAAATTTGCTAACTGCTAACCAAAACCAATATAAAAATAAATACCAAACAATTTTGGAAAAAGTTACTAACCATTTTGTTGTTCTAGACGCTTTTTCTGCCATATTGGTTATTAAACAATTATTGTACAACCATAAACTGTGGACACAAAGGTGCTGTATTATATTCTAATAAGAGAACAACTTGACCATGAGGTGAATGAACTATATATGCCTCGTGTCTGTGTGTGAGAGAACTTCAAGGCAGTTCACACGTGAAACTGTCTGTGCATAAAGAATGGTACTTCTAAATAGTTGTTCACTTAAACTTCCATTTTCGACCGGAAGGAGAGGTCAAATTGGGTCATGTTTGTGTACGAAATGTGACATAATTCAAGATCTTTAACCCTCCTACACATGGAGGCCACTCCGATCCACAAAATTCTGTTCTTTAGCAACCTTCAGTACATACATGTACAAGCCTGCTGTCCTTTCCAAGTAATCTTACAAAATAAACTGTGTGCCACCCAAGGCCACTGTAAATGTTTGAACATTATTAGTGTGGCCTGCAATGTATGTAAAGGATAAAACCCGAGGTACGCGACGTTCGTGGGTAAGAATGGCCCGAGGGCGAAGCCCGAGGGCCATTCTTATCCACGAATGTCGCGCACGAGGGTATAACTTAACCTCCTCCTGCAACGTCGTCCCCATTGTTACTTCGGCCCATTATTTTGCACGAATGGAGCGACATTGTTCATTCAAAGTTGTTACGTAATTAACAGGATTAGTACAACCTCATATTCATTGTTAAAGAATAAGGTGTTCCTCTGCTCTATGGGGTACATACGTAATTAACAGATCGGTACAACTCATTTCATTGTTAAAGAATATGGCTTTCCTCAGCTCTATAGGGGACTTACGTAATCAACGGATTAGTACAACTCATTTCATTGTTGAAGAATAACAAGCGTTCCTCTCTGCTCTAAAGGTGGGTATATAAACGGCATTCTAATGCAGGCTTCACCTTGTTAGTGACCCAAGTGGTCATAGCAACATGTATAACGATATCGATAGCGATTTTGTTTTAAACCCAGAATACGCTTAGGAGTCACCAGGTAGCAGTGAATATAACCCGGACAATGCCATATCCGACCTGCTATAGGTGAACCAACATTTGAAAACTTGTATATCAGCCAGTAGTTTCTGATGTATCATATGATGAGTTAATAGCAGCTTCCTTTGCGGCTGGACAGAAAGAAAAGGTCAATATAAAATCGGACCGCTTAATCGCCAAAAGAGATCACCGAATGGCTGCAATGAGTACAAGAAGGTAAGAGATACACACTTATTTTTCTGCAAAACGTATTTAAGAATTTTGTTTGACACGTCTTTGATGCATGTTTTTACCAAGCACTTTCCAATCAGCATTTGAACATTTTATATTTAAAGTGATGTATTCATTACTAATTGTACAAAATTGTTTAACATTCTTTTACAGGCTAGTAGATAGCACCATGAAGAAAATCAAGTGGGCCGTCATAGGACTATTTCGTATGTAGCGAGAACAGCGCAATGACAAGGATGGCGGCGAGTTTCTACGATACACGAAAGACGTGTCCAAAGCAAATTAAAGAAGGCTCAAGCATCGGAAAATAAAGCCAGAAGTAGTCGACGCGTGTGAAAATAAAAACAATCCATCCCGTTGTGTTGTAAAACTGTATAAAAATACGTGGACCTCTGCCCAGCAAACGGAACAACCGATGCATTCTATCTTAGACCATTGGCCAAACCCCGTGGCACAGTGTGGTTTACAAAACAGCAGTTAGGACGTTATAAGCTGTCTAATGTTGTCAGTGAATTGTGCAAGGAAGCTGGTATCGCCGGGTATCGCATTTAACCACTCACTTAGAGCTAGTGCAGCGACTAGGAGGATAATGCGACAATGATGTCGATTTAACAGCTAATTTGTGAAGTTACTGGACACGGATCAACTGAAACTTAAAGTTAATTGTGTGGTGCAGGGTATGCCGTCCGAGGATCAGTAAACAAACATAACATTGACTCTTAATTTGAAATTATAGGGCAAGACCACATGCTGTTCTTAGTAAGTTAACAATTTATAAGAATCTAAAGCAATTGCGAAAAAACAATTTTGTTTAGAAAACTGGGCAACTTAATTAGTGTCTGATATATTTATTCAAGATGTAACTTTGTATTTTGCCTATGTAAATGTATTTTGTTACACCTATTTGTATGAATCTTTCCTTCCATTATTTTTGGTACCGAATGGAGCGATTCCTAAACTTATTCTGGGTTAAAAAGAATCATTGTACATGTTGCTGCGACTCACTTCATCCACTAACAAGTTAACAATTCATAAGAATCTAAAGCAATTGACAAAAAATTGTTTAGAAACAGTTTTCATACATGTCCGAAAAATGGGCAACTTAGTGTCTGATAAATTAATTCAAGATGTAACTTTGATAGAAAACATTGTATTTTGCCTATGTAAATGTATTTGTTACACCTATTTTGTTTGAATCTTTCCTCCATTATTTTTGCACGAATGGAGCGATCAGGACACTTTACTTGTCCTAGTCGCTCCATTCGCGGCAAAATAATGGAGCCAAAGAACAATGGGAACGACGTTGCAGGTGGAGGTTAACAATGGGAGACCACTTACCCTGCAATCTCAGTGGTGTGACAGTGCACAGAAGGGTAACCATAGGAGGCCACTGGCAACAGCTAATGGCTTGGAGTGGCCTGAATGGGTTGTTTCAAAATTGCACTGATTGTAGGAGGGTTAAGGTGATGCAAAAGATTGTGAAATATCTTTTTGTGGTTCATGAGATATGATTTTTTGAAATATTCAACTTCCGGTTTCAACCGGAAGGAGAGGTCAGATTTGGGTCACGTCTGTGTACGAAAAATGACATAATTCAAGATCTTTCAGATGATGCAAAGATTGTGAAAATATCTTTTTGTCTAGATGCATTTTCTGCCACATTGGTTATATTAACCCTAACTCCCTAGACAACAAAGGCAGTTGCAGGATTTTGAAGGATTTTTATTGTTCAGTAACAATGCTTAGGGAGTTAGGGTTAAACAATCATTGTTGGAAGTTGTTGATGTTTTTCGTTTAAAAACTACACATTATTCCATTTGCAAAATTAAATTTAATTAAATTGATAAAACAATAAAAGAACAGAAAAAAAATACACAAGTTAAAAGAAGATCTGGATCTCTTGTCTCAAAATCAAAATTAATTGATTTTGTATTTAAATTAACTGCAGTGCCTGAAAACCTTTTGTCAAAGGCGCATTGGAAAACTCTTAACCAGCTCGTATTGTACAGCAAAGTATTGCGCCGGGTGAATCTCCGATATGAATGTTTTTTTAACCAGCTCGTATTGTACACAAAGTATTGCTCCAGGTGAATCCGCAATATGGATAATATTGTAGGTTCAACTCGCCCTATACAATGTGTACAAATAAGCATGGCTAAAAAATCATCCATATCACGAGTTACATTTTTTGAAATATTATAATTCGATATCTGATGACCTCACTATGACGTCACAACTTAAGGTACAACTACATGTACATGTTAAGGTCTAACTATGTGTTAAGTTTTAAGGTTCTGTGAACTCCTCAACTATGTTTTTGGCTCTGGATATGTTTCAAGAAGGAGAAGAAAAAGCAAAACTAGAGGTCTTGAGTTTGTTAAAAACAAACTCAGGGTGTTCGAAGGCATCATATGTGATGACGTCATCACCAAAATTGTTTAAAAAACAAAGATTTACTTCAGAAGATGAGTTTTCATAATATAATTAAAATAACATATAATGTGCTATACTGAATACATTAACTTCGGTTCAGAGTCATCCCATATAATTTTAAATTCTTCCAACGTAAATTCCAGTTCAATCTGTGGCTCATTCAGACTTCACAAAATCTTTCCTCATACATTGTAATTGGGGTGTCAATTAAAGCCAAATTTGGTAAAATTTCGTCTAATATTTTCCTGAGATAGCAAAAAGTTACTTTTTTAAGAGCGATGACGTCACTAAATATATTTTTTGAAAGAGCAGATCCCACTTGACATATATATACCCAAAATGTTATTTCAATACCCTTTCAGATTTAAGCGTCAATTTATAAAAACGTGAACTTCCAGTTTGGACTGGAAGTAAGGTTCAATAGGGTCATTGTATCAAATGTCGAGTCCGCCATGTTCTGTATGATTATGAAGGAATCAAGATATTATCTATTGTGGTTCTGAAATATAAAATATATTGTTTTAATTAGGTGTTCGAGCCACAGTGCGAACACCTCTTGATATTGTGTTTTTTTTTTTTTTTTTTTTTTCTTTTCGGTGAATATCCAGAGTAAAATCATAGTTGCAGAGTTCACAGAACCTTAAAACTTCACACATTGTAGTTAGACCTTAACATGTAGTTGTATCTTAAGTTGTGACGTCATAGTGAGGTCATCAGATATCGAATTACACTCAAAGTTTAATATTTCAAAAAATGATATCTCAAGAACCACATAAGATATTTTCACAATATTTACACCATGTTATAGATCTTGAATTATATGATTTTTCGTACACAGACGTGACCCCAATCTGACCTTACTTCCTGTCCAAACCGGAAGTCAAAGTTTAATATTGAAAAAAATCATATCTCAACAACCACAAGAGGTAAATTTACAGTTTTTGCACCATTGTACAGATTGATAATTGTCAAAAATATTTACAAAACGTGACCCAATTTAACCTTTACTTCCTGTCCAAACCGGAAGTCAAAGTTTAATATTACAAAAATCATATCTCAACAACCACAAGGGGTAAATTCACAATCTTTTCACCATTGTATAGATTGTTAATTGTCAAAATATTTACACAAAGGTGACCCTAATTTGACCTACTTCCTGTCCAAACGGAAGTCAAAATTTAATATTAAAAATCATATCTCAACAACCACAAGGGTAATTCACAATCTTTCCACCATTGTATAGATTGTTAATTGTTGAAAAATATTTACACAAGGTGACCCCACTTGACCTTACTTCTGTCCAAACCGGAGTCAAAGTTTAATATTTAAAAATCATATCTCAACAACCACAAGAGGTAAATTCACAGTTTTTGCACTATTGGCCAGATTGTTAACTGTCAAAATATTTACAAAAACATGACCCCAATATGAGCTTTACTTCCTGTCTAAACCGGAAGTCAAAGTTTAATGTTAAAAATAGTAATGGAAAGTTTCTTTAAAAACATTCTGCGTCATCATCACTGCCCTGACAAAACTTCGAACACCTATGTGTTTGTAATATCACAAACACTGCCGCCCAATTATAATTAATTACGTAATAATTCATTAGATGACTCACCAATGACGTCCACAACATTACCTGGAACTATATGTTAAGGTCTATTTATTCGGAGCTTTAAGGTTTTTGAACTTCGGCAACTATGTTTTTGACTGCCTACAAATACATTTACAGATTATTATACAGTCCATTTGCATAGTTTACAGAGCGCCTCGTGTCGTACAGACAATAGGTATAACAATCAGAAATGTAACATGGTGAACATATATTTATGAGCAATCGAATAGCCAATAAGAACAATATAAATTTTGTTCACGATGGGAAATCTATCCAATCACGACATGCAGGAAAGAGGCATATGATCCTCAAAACACCCTGGGCACATTGCCCACAGCCGATTATCAGCACCACTCGGTCTCACAGCTGTGAATAGAAAGTCTAAATTATAACAATAATAAACTTTTGACTGGTGTAAAAATAGGTCACGAATGATTGTATACTATGAAAGCTAGCATTAATTATCTGGAAACATCAACACTAAACTATCATTTTTTTAAGTATCAATAACTGTCCATAATGACACAATTATTCTTCTTCATGATCATGACAAAATATCATTAATAGTTTGGTTCCAATTTCTGAGATGGGGGCGTGGTGATCTGTGATGTCATGAAACATTTTTTAGAAAAAATTAAGTCACTTAAAAAACTTACTTTACAAAACACCACAATAATACGTAAATGTTTGGGGCCTTAATCTTTTTATTATTTATTTATTTTATTTTAACTGTTTTTAGCATATATATCAAAGACTAAAAATATAATGAAACATCATTTTGGGTTGTGCATAAATTAAAATAAAAAAACTGCACTAACCATTTAGAAATTTGCTAACCGACTAACCAAAACCAATATTTAAAAATAAATACCCAACAATTTTGGAAAAAGGTTACTGGAACCATTTTGTTGTTCTAGGCACGCATTTTCTGCCATATTGGTTATTAAACAATCACTGTTGGATGTTAAGGTGACTGCATCAATTGGCGAAAAGAATGCAAAACATATTTCACCGTTATGCTAAGAAACGTCCATGAAACTAAGAACACACGAGATGTCATCATGATCAAGGGAATGGTGGTACCACGACTTGCCAAAACGAGATTCAAGCCTTCGAAGAAGAGTCGACTGACCGAAACCGAAGAGCTAACATACCTGGTGCCTCTTAAAGTAATTCTCACTCAGTACCCAGCAACCTATGTTACTGCTGGAGTAATGCACATCATCAATGATGGAGATAATTGAGGTCATGAATGCCAAAAGCGCATCTGTTAGAATTCACTCTTAGATTTAGAATGTTACAAGCGTTAACAACTCAAAACTGTAGATACTGCTCTGTCACGATGCACAGTAAAATGTAATACAGTTTTAAACACTCATAAACTGATGCGATCTTGTCTGTGTGTGTCTCAAGGCCGTTCACACGCGGAATGGGCTGTGTGCTTATTATATAGTACATATACTTCTGAATGGTTGTTCACTTAAACTTCCGTGTTAGGACCAGAAGGAGAGGTCAAATTAAGGGGTCATGTCTGTGTAAGAAATGTGACATAGTTCAAGGTCTTTTAAAGATGATGCAAAGATTGTGAAGAAAATATCTTCTGACATGGTTCAAGCGAGATATGATTGTTTTGAATACATTTTTCTAACTTACGTTTCAACCGGGAA